>JACXIV010000035.1:3542913-3734877 GCA_014737475.1 Bombus confusus
AGGAGGAGGAGGAGGAGGAGGAGGTGGTGGCGTCGATGGTGGCGCAGTGGTGGTTGCGACGAAGGGAAAGGTGGCGAAGTAAAGGGCGACAGGCGAAGGGCAGGGGAACCGGAGAAAGAGGGGAGGACAAGGGAGAAGGGTTAGTAGCTCTTGTAACGCTATCAACCCTGTCGCTGTACATCACGTCGACACCATCCTAGTCGACTCATTTCAGACCGCAAGAGTAGTAGGAGTTGGCTTCTGCGCCATTACTTCGCTGGCCGGGTCCTACGTGCACACGCAAACACGAGCAAAGAGGTCTGCGCGATCGAGCCACGTACACGCAGGTTGCACGCGAGGCCGGCCAACGAAAGAAAAAGAGGGAGAAACCTTCGGTAGAATGTGTGCTATGTCCTGCGAGCTTATTCCCTCGCGGACCAACTGATTACGTAAAATAAGAATCTTACGGTCGCCACTAATGCGAACAGAATGTACCTAGGGAATTTACTCGCTTTACGAACGGATAATTGCACTAGTTACACCGCGCTAAGAACGGTCGCCGATCGATGGAATATTTCCTTGAGACGGCAGTTTCGTTACGAACTAGACGTATCTAGTTTCGCTATTCGATCTTGGAGAATGAAATTTTCGATTCGGAGAATCTGTGGAAAAGTTCAATGGCCGGAGATGCAAAACGAAGAGCATCGTCCTAGGTTGGGAAGATCGGCAGGCAGTCGCGCGGTCTCGGGGCGAATCCGGCGGGTCCCGAGACGTGCGAGAACGTCTGTTTCTCGTGGGATATCTCCCGGCCATTTCCGTTTAATTGATCGTCCTGAAACGTTGGCACGTATATGTGCTCCGTGGATCGAAGACGATACTGGGACGGCGGTTTCAATGGTCAGTGGACGAGCCAATTAGCTCCGTCCCAATGCTCAGGTACACTCTTCTCCCTCGCTCTTCTTCCCCCTGACACCCTCTTGGCGTCCTTTTTCTCGCTCGAACGAACGCGTCTCTCTTTTTCTTACCCGAGCACGGATTCCCGGTCTATATGCGACCTGGAAGGCTTCCGGGCTGAAGCGGGACATTACGGGCCCCTCTTCTGCCTCAGACGGAACACAGAAAACCGAGGTCCTATCTTATCCGGGAAGAAGTTTATAGCCCGGTCGACTCTAATTGGGCGAGAAATCATCGGGCACTCCTTTCCTCTGTCCGCTCGCTCAAAAAGACGCTCACTAATTCACGATTTCTCGCGTATTATTGCCGGGCCATGCCACCCTTCTTCCTCCCCCCTCCCCCCCCATCTCTCTCTCTCTCTCTCTCTCTCTCTCTCTCTCTCTCTCTGTGTCACTCTCACTCTCACTCGATCCTTCCGTCTTGCAACAGTTTCGCAGTTTGTTGGATGCTATTGGTTTCCGTGGCTCGTGTCGGCTTCTCGCCGTGGCAACAATGTTTCCCGAGGAACGAGTCGCTTTGACGATTTTCTGCGTGCGACGCGTTATCGAGGGCCGAAGGTGTTCGTTATCGAAGCAGACTCTTCGAGCCTGAGAAGAATCCGAAGAACGATAGATAGGTGCGAACACCTCGTCGTGTCGGTCGGTTCGATTAACTTGTCCTTAAACCGCGAATGTTGGGGCCGCGTTAGCAAGGAGAAGCTCGAGATACACGGACTCTATCAGGGATATTTCTCTTCTTTCATGAAAGGAGGGTGTAACGCGCGAGGGGAAGGGTTTGGGTGGCGCGCGTAGCGTGGAAGGCGAAAACGACAAAGAGGAAAGAAAGCGCGCGCGATTTACCGGGCACGAAAAGGTGCGCTACGCTCTCCGCGGCAGGCAATATCTCATTGAGCAAAGGAGGAGGTGACTTTAACGTTGGCCCCTCGTTCTTCCCATGAGCAATCGCGGCTGAGACAGGCTCCGACGTGGCCGCTGCGAGTAAGATCGTTAATCTTACCGCACCGATCGGTCTCAGATAGTAATTGTTACGTTCTCGTTTCTCCTGGCTGACTGCCTGAATGTATCCGGCGATCCTTCCTTCTGTTCTCTTCTGCTCGTGCTGCCCTCCTCTCCTCCTCTCCTCTCCTCTCCTCTCCTCTCGTCTCGTCTCTTTACCGCTCTTTACCTCTCTTCACCAGACTCTCTTACCTCCTTCTTTCCTCCACTTCTCCCTTATCCACCCTGTTTCCCGTATGTGTTCGACTGCTCGTTTGTCCCTTGTTCCTTCTTTTGTGCCGAGAGTGTCGAACGACCCTCACCCACCACCGGTGTTAATGCCTTTGGCAACTTTGTTCGCATTACAATAACGTCGATCCCTTATTCTATCTTAAGCTTCGGCCCTATCGCTCCTGCCTTTTGTACGTCGTTCGCCTCTGACTTTCCTTTTCTCTTTTTTCGCCCTATTGTACGATACGCCGATTTCACCGTCCGGGATATGAGCGTTCCACGGGGTAATTTCAATGGCCTCCGCCTCGATACGAAATTCTTTCGACTCGAAGGAGATAAGGATAGTAGGGAGTAGTGTAGTAACCCTAACAAGGCGAAAGATAGCAGCAGACGATGTCACGAACACGCAAAAATGTTGCTAAGGACATACGGAATGATTCGGGAATATTTGGCAAGTTTGTTTCAATTATCCGGCCGACCGTGTCCCTTTTTTTCGTCGCGACGCGACGGCTATGTTCGATGTTTCGCCTCTCTTTCGTTCTTCGGATCGTTGGCTCTACCGTGCGCGCACATCCCCGACCACGGGCGTGGTTATAAATTTGGTAGTCGCGTTAACAGCTGACGGGGGCCACGATATCCGAAATGTTGGCGGATCCGGTGTTTTCGTGCTCTCCGCCAACAAGCGATTCCACCCGTGGCCGAAAAGTGTCGCCCGAGAAACCAGTTTCACACGCAGATTCCTTATTTGCGAACCCGACGAAACCGTAGATTCGAGTTAATCGTCGATGAGCCTTTCTCCTGGCCCCCGCCCCGGCCATCCCCCTCTTTTCTCTCCTTTCCGTCCCTTATACGTGTCTCATACTTGCTCCCCTCTAAAGGGGATGCTAATTCTCACCAAAATCACCCAAAATTGATTTTTTATCTCGTAATGGATTCTAAGAACGTGTGACCAGAGTAGGAATAAAGGTGGATTTGAAAACGTGGACAAGGTTGCGATGCTTCGAATCGTTTCGGTTCTAGTCAAACACTCGTGTAGATATTTACAAACGAATTCATTTAAATAAAAGTCGTTTTTAACAGAGTTCGTTACAGGGTTACCATCGATTCATCTATTTTGTCTACATAGTGCCTAGGTAATGCATTATCTGCGGTATAATGATTTCGCTAGGACTAGTTCCGGATAGGTTTCCACGTCTGTTTCCTCGGCATTTGGATCTTTCCTCGCTTCGTTTCTGCATCTTTCCCCTCCTCGTATCTCGATCTTTCCTGTCCTCGTATCTGGATCTTCCCTGTCCTCGTATCTGGATAGAGGAAGCGTCCACTGCACCGCGGTGTAAATTATAGCGCAGCGCTGCAATTATAGCGCAGCCGGCCGACAGCCCGATACATATCGGGTAAGCAATTAATTACCTATCTAAATCCTCGGTAGTTCTAGCTGACAATAACGCCACGACGACACTGCCGGTAATTGGAATTTAACGTTACACAACCATCCTCGTAGCTTATTATCGTAATCTTAATTGTAATAAATGGATCGTAATCGTAGTAAGTAGTTGGATAGGTACTACTAGGGACGACGTATCACTCGACACGAACGATGAAGAGTCGAGGACGTGTCGAAGCGAGACACACGAATTGAAGTTTAACGAAACGATCTCGTCAGTCTTCTCTGTCCTTGTGTGATGAAATTCTATGAAATTAAGCAATAGTTACAGTCAGTGTCCGAATTCGGTACGAATTCTACTACGACCACGATCGATCGATATAAACGGATCTCGAGATTTCTTGATCACGCACATGTTAGATCGATACACTCGAACGTTCTCTCTCTCGCAGCAACGTTTTTCTTTTTTCTTTTTCATATATATCACTGATTCATAACCGATCTTGGACACTCGGCACGCGTTAAATCACGATATTCGGTGGCAAAATATTTCGCGCAAAACTCATTGTTACTTTGAACGTTTCCAATACGAGCACAATTTCTTCGATCGTTCCACGTAGTTTCGAGTTGGAACGACTTCAACGATCGTGTTTCGTCAATTCCAAGGGTTGCTGTTCCGTCCAATGATCCCGCCATGCAACGGTCGGCGAAGAAGTAACATCTTGATCCGAATCTTGCACGTCGATCTCCTCGTCTTCCTCTTCAATCTCGACCCGCTCAAATTCCTTGCTGTTCGCAGACTCGGATTCAATCACCGATCTAACGTTAGTCTCGTGCCTCTGCTGCTCGTACGTCGGACTCGAGGACTTGATTATACTCGGCGAATCGTCACCAACGAGTTGACTGATCATCCTAAAGGCGCTCGGCTTTCTTTCCGGCTGTTTGGCGATGGAATCGACCTTGTCGATCCTCTCGTTCCGTTCCGCGACCTCTCTGCACGACGAAGAGTTGGTCACGACGGCCCGGAACGCGCTACTTTCTCCTCCCATTCCGGCGATTGAGCAGCTTGACGCACGGCTTACTTCCATACCGGATGCGGAATGCGGTTGCGGCGGCGGCTGCTGCTGCGGCAGCGGCGGTGGCGGCGGAGGCGGTGGAGGTGGTGGCGGCGGCGAACGTTTTAAGAGGTTCATTCGCTGATGACGACGCCACTTTGCCCGTCTGTTGGAAAACCAAACCTAAGAGTCACGAGTTAGGTCGTTAGATGGCTTGTGATCAAATTTCTAAGCTTCGAAAATACCAGGAGGCTATGCACGCGACAGTCGCAGGGCCTATTCCACGGGCGACACCGACGCAATTTTCTGTGTATCGCGTTACTTCGCTTCTCTGTGGATCTGCAAGCTCCCGACGAAGAGTAGACGGAGGAGTAAGGACTACGATGAAAACGAAAGACGAGAGAGGGAAGAAAACTACGATGAAGAACAAGCCCTGCGAAACCAACGCACTAGCCCCCCGACAAAGATATCTTTGAGATGGAATTGATCCTCACCTGTACACGAGCTTCCGAGAGAGAGGTCTTAGAGGCTAGCCGTTCGCGCGTAGACACGCAAGGATAGTGAGATCGCTCGAATTCTTTCTCGAGCTCCTCGAGCTGTTCCGGGCTGAAGGTTGTACGATTTCGTCGGAATTTCGGTTGCTCCGATCCGTCCAGGCTTCCTTCATCTCCGTCACCGTCTGCACAGAAAAACGACCATCTTCCTCTACTACCATCCCCTGTCTCGCGTTATCTTCCTCCACTCGACAACACGTTTCGCGATTCTATTTCCTTTCTCTCTTTCTGATTTTCATCCCAATCGTTCTTCACACGGTTAATGGAAGATTAAACAATCATCACCTTGCAAGTAGCCTCGCGCGATGGCGTCCGCGTGTAGAGAGTGATCCGCCGTTCCGGCAGCCGACGCAGAGGCGGCTGCGGCTGCAGCTGCCGCCGCTCCTGGGCTCAAGGACGGCGGAAGAAGCAGAGCGGAAGCTGCGCCAGTGATTCCAGTAGCTAATGGCGGCAGCATCCAAGGGTGACCCGCTGCCCCCGGCGCTGGCCAGCCAGCGGGTAAATGGTGGCTGGTCGTTGGGTGCTGATGGGCGCTGTTGAAATACGGATGTGGACCCGCGGCGTATAAACCATAGCCTGCCGCTCTCGCGAATTCCGCCGCTGCTCGTTCTGCCGCGCGATTTCGTAGAATTCGATTGATACTACTGACGGATGGAGCTGTCGCGTTGCTGCAAACGCCTGCAAAGAAACCAGCATGCTTCTTCTGCAACTGTCTATTTTGCCATTCTTGTGATTCTTTACGATTTTTCTGGTTCTTTACTCTAGAGAGTAGAGAACCTTGGTGGTTGTCTAACGTTGTCAGGAAGAAAAACAGAGATAAATTGTCTAGTCTCATCGGATTTCTTTCGCTTCTTGTTTGCGATTCTTTGTGAGATTTTGAACACTTTTGGTGGACGATAGGCGATGACGATCTGAGCTCGTTTGAAAGACAAAGGAAATGTTGAATCGTGTATTCTTATAGGATTCGTTTCGCTCCTTGTTTGCGATTCTTTGGAAGATAGTGGAACGTTTTAGTAGACGAAAAAGGATGGTAGTTGATGGAAGTTTGAAATTGTTCCAAAGGCGAGGTAAGTCAAATTGCGCACTCTTATCGAATTCGTCTCGCATCTTGTGAGAATTTTCGTAGATCGTCGTTGGTCGATCGCGCTTGTTCGAAAGCGTAAAGTATACCTACCTATAATACATATACGGCATCGACGCGTTATGAAACACGTGTGTCGTGCGTTATTGATAAGCGAGTGTCCTTTTTCGCGATAATAATAGGTGTCTACGCTAATAATAATAGATCCTCTCACGTACTCGTGACAATAAAACAAACAATCGATTTTTATGACCTACTGGTTTTATATTATAAGATTATTGTAAAGTACGATAAACAGTTTTAGCTTTGACGTTATGTCGGAATCGTAACACAATAGAACCGTGTTCGAACTTCTTCTACGATGAACTTCAATCGTATGTTTAGCAATAGATTTCGTAGCGGGTAATGTGAATTATGGTTTCCATCCTCGACACCTTCCTCCCAACATTCCATTCTTTTGAAATCAATAATGAACACCTTGCATCCGGTTCTTTCTGCGTTTCGAAATGCTCTTGATTTTCATGTAAATTGCTCGTGGATGACGCACGATACGCCTCAAAGGAGAAAGTTGCCAACGCATTAAGAACGAGAGACGCAAATTCAGTTAATTGATAGTCGAAGAAGGAATGAGACATTCATGCGCGATGAAGAGAATACAAGGCGAGACTGCGCCGAAGCTCGTTTTCAAAAGAATAAAGTATGCCGATGGAGAAGGACGTGGAAAAGTTTCTTGATTCAATTGCACGTGCGCTCGTAGTACGACACACGTACTACTATTATTACGAGCGATTTGCAACGGTGCACGAAACGTGCGGCTCGCGCATTGTTAAATAAGAAGTTAGCTAACTACATATCTAGTTGCTGGCAATTACATATGGACAGAATTTGTCGTTCACTTTATCGTATTGTATATTAGCAACTCAGAAGTTGAAAACCGATCGACTGTGTTTTCTGAAAAATTCTTAATCTTACTACAAGGTATTCACCGACGAGATCGAAAATCTGCTATCGTCGATGTTCGACAGATCACTTTGACAATAAAGTATGTCGCACGTAATGGTATAAGGAGTAAATGGAATAGTTCTGTATGAGTGAATTCAGCTCTGTTGTCGAGACATTAGTCGAAATATCGAACTGATGTCTACGGAAATGTATATCTTTCTGAACACAACTATAAGAAACGAAATTTGGATAAAAATTTGTTTCGTCTAATCCTACATGTTCTAACGAACATTTTATGTACTTTGAATATTTTGCATGTTGAAATTTTTTATAGATGCATAAATATCTACAATCTACTGATATATCTGGTTAATTACTTAATTAATTAATTTCCTCTCTGCAACTATCTAACCTATCGCCGTTAGATCTTTTTATAGAATTGCACGAAATCAAAAGTAGTTAAATGGAAAGCTCGATACGAGATAATATATGTACGCGTGAACCTGGTGACGTTCACATTGGAAATGGTCTTTTTGGTCAATAGAGGTTCATTTAGTTGTATGTATAGAGACACGACGTGGTTATTTTAAGCACGTAGATATCATTAGATTAAATCAACAAATAAAATTTCGCAAAGTTCCAAATATATCTAATTAAGCAAAAATCAAATAGCTGGAAGGCGTCCGACTATTTGTGGTTTATATCGATATACCTTTCATATTTGCAAAATAAAGAATTAACGAACGCTGTATACGACATATTTTATCTCGAATAACATGTTGAATGGGTTGGTAAAGTTCGTCGATTTCATTGCGGAATACGATGGCTATATGTGTATGTGCTTAGTTTCTCGGAATGCAAATGATTACCGTCATAATCATATATTCTGGTACTAAAATTAAGAATTCCCCATACAGACTCGATTAGCTTGATTTCTGTGTAACGCATGAATCAAACTGGTCCATTAGTAGGAATATAGAGCGACAGCGACAGCATTCTGTTCTACTCGTTTACTGTATTCGTTTACCGAGTAATCTGTCCATAAATTCGTTTTCAATAACTCAAACAAGCATTTTTTAAGCATTCTTATGCGTTTACGCTTTAATTTTACTAAAGCGAAGGAGCATTAGCTCGGTTATGCTAAACGCGCTTTAACAGATGCTATTTTTTTCATTTATCGTACGGTTATCCACGCGAAGTAGCATCGACAAAATGTGCTTACCTTCGGAGATGAGTCTCTCTCGAATCTCCCATGCGAAGATCGTCGGATTTTCCCTCTTGTATTGCTCGATCTTAGCGACGACGGCTGGCGTCGCAACTTTTGGCTTGCTGCCACCGATTAAACCCGGCGGGCGTAGCGTACCTGGAACACGTTAGAACGAACTTCAAGGACGCGTTGTCTTCGCTAATACTAGTGCTTCGCTATAAAATCGGTCGTAAAGCGCGATGCCGGTTTATACGCCCCGTGCCGGTGTTCGTATCGGCCAGTGTCCAGCATTGAACCCGCATAATTTCGGAAAATCACGCAAACACCGGACATTCTCCACGTAATAACGCTCGAGTGCAAACTGTCAGCCGACCTTTATAAGTGTTCCTCAAGCACACGACCTTCTACCTTGTGTGAATTTCTATTTCAACATACGTAGTACGCTACGAGTAGATTGGTTACAAAAGAACATATATAGAAACAGGAAAAGAATTATTTCTCGTAGTTTGTTCGATGTATTGGGTGGAATACGTTATAGCAGTTGACAAGATGGAGGCTTAGAAGGTTGGAGCTCATCCCGTGTTCGAGTCCTGGCTCGCACGGGCTCTCGACATCGGATACCAATCGTATCGTCTGGGCGGATCCACACGAGGTAGTCATTAGGAGCTTAGCGCGTGAAACGATACCGGTATGCGATAGCCTGCGATAATATATAATCAGAGATATCTAATATGAGCCGAGACGTGTTCAACCTGCTGCCATGCCGCTCCTCTGCGTTTTTCTCCGTTCTCTTCTCCGCTCTGGTCGATCGTCATGAAAGAGCAAGGCTTCCAACTCGCTCGGATTAGGCATAATTAATGAACACTGGAAGCTCGAATCGTTGCAATCGCATTCATTTTCCGATGTGTTTGATGCTTCAAATTGAGCAGCTCAAGTGGCAAATTTTGTAGCAAGTAAGTAGAATTTTTCATGGCACAGGATGAAATCCGTACGAGTGAGATATGGTAAGAAAAGTTAGAAGCGAGAGGAAATTGTATTCGAAGTGTTACAATTATCGCAACGCAGAGATTAAGATTGTTAGTGATTAGTAAATTTCAACTTCTCAAACTTCTCTTCGCTGTTTTATTCCAATCGAAGGATTTTCTCAGTTTAACACGATATCGGGTCTTAAATATCTTCACCGAAACGATAATGTCAAAATTCCGCTAAATGTATTTAACGATTCAAGGCCTTTGCTCTTTCCAATCTCTCAGTTTTTGTCGAATTATCGATTGTAATTGTAAGATCGTCCATCATCGGGAATCGTAATCGCGATTCGCACGATCTCGTTGACAGATTCGTGGTGATTATCGTCGATTTAACTGCTTCATCCTCCTAGCGTGCGCTGACCACAACTCCTCAGGAAAAAGTGGACGAACCCAGCTCTATGATGCGAGAAGAGAAGGCGCAGTCAGGCTCGAGTAATTATAGAACGTTTCGCGTTATCATTAGCGACAATGGCTACGGCAAAGCTGACAAGTCGTACGCCGAAGGCAGACAGGTGTTACGCGAATACATAACTACAAAGATGGAGTGTCGTGCGATGCTCGTTAAACTCGACCGTCGATAAAATCCGCGAACTCCATTGAACGACCTGATGCACTGGAAAAATTGTCTATCAATGGAGATACGCTTGTAGCTATAAAGTCGAACAGCGTAACCGAAGTTTTTATTATACAGTTTCGGAGAATATAGATAGACGAATGTTTGTGGTTCGAACGATCGAGGTTCTGTGAGTATTCCAAGTCGAGAAGCTGGAACGATAAACGACGAGAGTTCTAAAAGAAGTAGAAAAAAGCTTCTAACGTTATTGCAGAGTGGGACAGTATTATGATCGTTAGAGTTCGGTAGATTGTGAGCGAAAAAGAAGAAAGTATAGTGTACAAAGGAAGAAATTTAAGGCGTACGGTTAATCCATTCCCCTTCTAGAGCTGCGAAGGTAGTAAACGCTAAAAGTTCGTAACAAGAAAATTCAAATAAGAAATGACGTAACCGTGAAAATTAACAGAATCGTGCTTCTCTTTCTATCGAAACTCTTCGCTTCTGGCATGATTTATCATTTCAACTCCTCCACTCTTTATCCAGCGCTTGGTCCTAAAACTTCTACTTGATAAAACTAGAAGATTCGCACGTAGAAGAAACTCGCGTCTTACGTGTACTAGCGCGCTATTACAGGGAAAACCGCTTCGAACCGCTTCTTATCGCAGAAATAATTGATGAAAAAAGTACGCGAGCCAGGGAACAGGCTGCTTACACGCACGATACGCGATGTTAGACGTATCGGAAGGTTTGTCTCGCGTCTTGTACCGGAGTTGTCGAGACGCACGATGCTGGCAAGGATAATGGAAAACGGAGGCGCAGTCAGAGTTGAGCAATTATCGGTAGTTACGTCTTATTATTAATAACAATAATGACGGCTAAAGTCTGCAGGATATCGCGTGCGCTCCCACGGATGAACTGCGTGCCTGGTATAAACGATGTACCCACCTAATAGGCATCCATGCCTCGAGCAAATTCTTTGCCCCGATCCAATGTCTCTCTCTCGCATCTGGTTACTCGCTTTTCCTCCTCTCTTTCCTTTTCATTTTGTTCCGTGTGCAGGGCCGCTGGCCCGCGCGTGTATATGAAATTTTCGAGAGCGGGGTCCGGTTAATGAAAGAAACCGCACGAAGCCGCGGTTCCATCGTACCTAGTGGTTACTCGTTCCTCCATGGATCGAATCAACGGACAGCGGACGCAAGCGGATCACCATCGGTATGCTTATTCGTCTCGAGCTTTGCGATGGCTACCAGCATCCTTGCACGACGAGATCGAGCCGGCCATTATGGATTTACGAATGGAAAATAGGCGTAATCGCGGAACCGAGCGCAGGGATAGGTTTCTCTGGCGAGGCACGCGGTCGTTATCCCGACAAACGTCTATGCAGCCGTTCGCTATGGCGCGTTCCAGCCGTCTCCTCGACGTTCCTTTCGCGCATTCCGGGACCATTTCTCCATCGGCGGCGATCGATCTTGGTACGCGTGGATAAGAAGACCGATAGGATGTTGCGGCTGAATTAATCGTCGGGGACGTAGCGGAGAAATTAGACGATATCGGCCGTCCAGCTAAGAACACTTTTCTCGTTGCTTTCGAGAAATTTATCGCGCGCTCGAAACGCTGCTGCGCAAAGATATCAACGCGCGTGATAAGCTCTATAATACGGATACATGTTCTCGGATGGCGGATACGTATCTCGGCGAAATCGTCGATTCCATGCGAAGCCGTGGATGCGAGGTTCGCAAGATGGATGAACTCTCGTCCGCGGTTGTCAGACGGGAGTTAACGAAACCGTAACGTTCACCAGGTACAACGGTGAACATGGTCGGAACGCCGAGTCGATGGTCTCGAACGTTCGTAACACGCGTTTCGTGTCCGTACGCAGAATACACCGCGGTTGCTCTGGATCGAAGAAAAAGATTGCGAAGCTGGAAGAGGAATCGGCGGTTCTTGCGCAGCCAGACGACTACGGCGCAGCCAGGGGATTAATTGTTTGCCGCTGTTAAGTAATTGCGGGTCGATTATGGTACATTATATTCACCTCGAGAGGCCTAAGGAGTCCGTATCCAGTGGAGATGAAGACATTACCGGCGAGTCGAGAGAGCAGGCCGAACGGTATTTTTACGAGCCGCTCGTAAAGTTAACGAGGACCAAGGTAGCAGTCAGTCGAGAAAGAGAGAAACCAGCGTTCCACCGATGCTCGGTGGCTCGCCTCCATTTTTTTATTGCTCCCCTCGGCAATGTTCAGCGTTCCTCTTCCTCTTCTCCGAACGTAGAAGTCGATGGTCGTCGCCACCGTTGCTCGACTTTGAATCACGATTTTCGACCATCGATTCGCACCTGTTTTGTCGCATTCGACCTCCCTTCCATCGTTACAATACCTATCGTTTATCCATCGGTTGTTGGGTGATTCGATATCGTCAGTGATATAACGAGTTCTTCTTTCGAACGTTGATGCGTTCGATGTACCCAATTTAGTTAACGAATCAAAGTTTTCTTTTATTTATTCGTATCAGGTTATTCGCATTAGATCGTTTGATAAGCTGGTGATATTTTCACGCGACACGCAGCACTGTAGTTTTAAAAGGTAGGTTATTTTCAGCAGAATATGCATGCATCGTTTCGTTCAATGACTTTCGTTTATCTATTCTTAACCAATGAGAAATACTCTCCAATCGACAACCATCGGTCACCGAGTGCATGCTCGAATTTTATTAGTCTTCAATGTTGAAATCGCAGGCTTTCAATCTGAGAAGCCGTCTTTGGACAGTTCTTTCGTGAAAATTACTTTCTCCGTAAGTAATAAAATGCTTCGTTTGCTATTTTTACCGCATTCTTATCATTCTTCCGACATAAGAAAAATATCAAACGCGCAAACGTCTCGCTTTTTCATCTTAAATCTGTCACGATATTAACAGAAATTCATGAGAGGCATTTCCATGGCTTAAGAGACTTAAAGAGGCTTAAAGAGACGTAAAAATGATCACTCTTTGAAAAATATACAATTTAATGACATAAATTAACTTAAACTCCATACTACGAACAAATACAAGCATTGCAAGATCTACAAAAATCAACAGAGCTTATCAAACAATGCATAAATTCTTGGCACGGTGAAAAGAACGTCGTTCGATATCTCCTAAATTCCTCGCGTAGATTCCTCGAATCGGGGACGTGGAAGATCGGCACGGGCAAAGATCACAGCAATTATTGACAAATTATTCGAGAACGGTCGAGCACTGGTCATGCGAATATTTTACGGGAAAAAGAAACAGCTGTTACGAGTTAATCTTGGCCGGCTAACGAGCTCGAAAGACCGCCGCTTCTTCGTAACGCTCGTTATGCCTTATTTGCCCATACTGATACGCGTTGCTCCTTCTTATTTCCTCGACTGTGGTTGGAAAATGCTCGGGATGCCGATCAATTTAGTTTACGCCGCTTTATCGCCTCGGACGCGAACGAGCGGTCATCAACGTCAATCTGCTCGAATTTGCTGGGCAAACAGTATGGAACATCGTCGTAAAAAACTAGCCGTGAACGAGCAGCTCGCGGGACTGTCGTCAGCTTGTCGTGATTAACGGCGCTGGCAAATTAATATTTCAAATCTGGCAAATGCTTAAGAAATCTACCGAATAGTTTACCGTATTTTTACTTCAGCGTGTCTAAGCTTCGCACTCGTTTATCTCCGATATCTTTCTAACGAATGATCTGATAAAATCAAACGACTTGTAGTGGATGGAAGCGATAAAGCGAGATTGTCAAACTGGTCGGTGTCCGAAGCGTACAACTTTCGATGATCAATTATCATTAATTTGAAACGTATCGATTCAACGATTAATTTGTATCGGGGATCACAAGGACCTAGAATCTCGTTCAGGATCATATACTGTACGCGATTCGAATTGAAAGTTACATTTTGGGAAATTTGGAGATGTAAAAGCGCACAGAATACACATACCATACGAAAATATAGAGAATATCTAATATTCGTTAGAATCACTTGTACCTAAGCGAAGCATATCCTGCTTAGCCGCCACGTTTTAGCTGCGTTTATAAAAATACGAATCTGTATAAATATCCGCAGTCTACTCGTAACTAATGTCTAACTTGCGTTCAATGTACAAGTTATCGTTGAGCCGTTAACGATGGTAGAAGATGTTCTCAAAAAACTAACGCAGATACCAGCACGCGCATGGAATGCGAATAGCCCTAGCTATAGCTAAATCAATCGGTGGCTTTGGTTAATGTTTTATTTTACGACCTTACCAGGTATATCTCTTCTACCTACTACGGCACTCGTGTGCTCGCGTTGATCAAAAGTACTTCGAAACTCGTGCTACCAACTTCTCGGACGCCGGAAGCGGCAATTATCCCTAACTTGGCGCAACGTGTTAATCTTTTTCATCGATAGACATTTACAAACATTTGCAGAGATCAGAGAAATTTCCAGCGATTCGATCTCTTCCGTGTTACAGGGCATTAGCCACGATTACATCGGTATCTCAAGATTCGTCGGATAGGCTAACGAACAGTCGCGGATGCAATTACCAGGGAATAATGGTGCCACGTCTACGGGAATAATAGCGAAAGATTGCCGCGAGTTTCACCGGTCGTTTCGCGGATCACGATGGCTGCTCGCCGCTCGCGATCTCCGCTGATTTTTCTGTCGCCTTGAGCGGAGAGCACGCGCGGCTAGGTAATTTTGAGCGAGTTACCGGTGCGGTTTCGCTCCACTGAGCGAACACTATGCCGAACACGGATTTTCAGCGCGTGTCGCCTCCTGACTCGGCATTTTCCTGCATTTCATCGCGAGGGAAGCGAGCATCTCGCGAGGAGTCGCGTCACGGATCGGTAAACTCGTGCACGTTACCGCTCGCCGGCATTTATCTCGCGATGATACCTGGCTCAGAGGAATGCCGTTGTTTGGATCAGTTCGCGATGTATGGAATTCTGTTACGCGAACGCAAACTGCTCTATTATGCTGCACCGTCTGACCAGAAGGCTTCTTAGAACGGAAAAGAACGAGCTGTAGATACCTTGCATAAAGGTAATTTGTCGCAGAAGGGATACGCTTATGTATAGTCGCTTCTTCTTTTCTTTTCTTAGCTACCTCTTTTGCACATTTAGCTTTCCTCGTGCGTCAAATGGCGAATTATTAAATTACACTGAACTTATAAACAGACGCTGTCGGTCGATAGGAGTCCTAACCTGCAAAGTGTCGACGACAGACTCTCGTGTCTTTCTCATGCACGAGACAGTTTGTAGGAAATTTTGTCAGTGTATCGGTACGTATGTAGTTTAGGTACCGACATGGAAAACTTACCCAGAAGTTTGGTGACCACCGCTCCTTGTTGATTCAGCGACAGCACATGATTGGCAAGGTCGTTGTAGTGCCGCAAAGCTCCTAATCCGTGCGATAGTTCGAGCAATCGTTGACGGCTGGTTCCACCACCGTTGCCGCTGGCAAATGGTCCCGCGGTACAGTTTTGTAAGCTCACGCCTGGAAACGTAGCAACGTAACCCATTATCAATCTCGCTGATACACCTCGTCTTCGTTTTCGCCGCTTAACAAGATTGGCTCGCGACAAATATCGCGAATACAACGCAGAGACCAATAACAAAGAGGAAAAATCGTCAGCTATTCGAAAAACCGTGCTACATAGTATGTTCACGAACATTTCGTCGTCTGGTTGTCGTACTGTACGTAAACTCGTTCGAGAGACACAATGGTAGGTATCGTGCTGAGCGGATATAAAACTTTTGCAACTATCTTGCGACCACTATTTGCAAACAGTATATCTATTCGCATACCGTACGCTTGCGAGTACGCGGTTTCGGTGAACGTTCGAGGTGCTTCGTTCTATAATTCATGGACGAACATTCGACGAGTTTCTCGGTATCGAGAACAGATCGAAAAATAGTAGATCGATTCCATGCATCGCTCGAATGTTTATGGCCGATCTGCTATTTTACTGGCGAAAGATGGGCAAAAACCGATGATAAATACGATTTCATTAACAGTAAAGGTGTAACGAGCGCGTGGAACGGCGATCGCGAGGACGTGCCGGCGTAATCGAGCGAATTAATTTAAATTACTCGACGCGGAACGCGATCTCATCGATGCGATCTTCTTCTCGTCTCGGCGGCCTTCTCGCCGGCACCACGGAGAAGCGAAAGAAAGAGATGGCCGAGTGAGAAGCATCTGCCGTTTGAAATCACGTCGATTAATCACCGAAGGTGCGAATACCCTCGTAATTCCACGAAGGACACGGCCGGACCGGTGGTTCGCGACTTCCTCGGTGATTTTATAGGCGGCTAATCTCGGCGACGCGACGCGACGTTCCGTTTCGTGCCACTCTCGCGCGCTCACCGGAGAAACAGGCGACGATTTACGATCGAACGGGCCACGGTATTGAGAGCGATCCATTTTTCGCCGGGCGAACCTTACTTTAAACTTCCAACACCGATCGTATCTCTCCGAAGAAGCGAGAGCAAGAGGTAGGGGGTGAAGTTGACGACGAGGGGATGAGGTTGAGTACTTATAGGATAGGATAGGATAGGATAGGAGAGAGAGAGAGAGGAGACACAGGGAGATGAAAGAAGGGAGAAGAGGGGGCGGCTGAGAGGAGGAAACGAGGAGAGACGAGCGAAGAGGAGAGAAGGCGATCGGAAAGGGTGTCGGCCGACAGCTCGCGTTTACGAAACGTTCGGTTTTTTGCGACGATGGCCGGCTGGCTTTTCATAACGGCTTGGTGAATCGGTAATTGCGAGAAATAATCACGCGAGCGGCTCGTACGAGTTCGTGCAGCCGTCCGTGCTCGTCTCTGCGTACATATCCTTTTCCCCTTCGAATTAATTCCGAAGAGGAATCACGGCCAGAAGAATAATTGTAATTAGCGTCGAGTTGGCGCGGACAGGCACCGTGATTTTACTGGCGGATAATCTTAACGACGTTTCGTACGATCCGGTGACCACGATAATTTACGATCGAACGACGATATTAAAGAACCGTTTTCCGCGCCTACGGGGCTCGGGAAGATGCGAGCAGGGCTCGTGAAGGTGCGCGCGCGAAGACACGCCGGACGCGAAGACGATCGTCAAACGAGAAATTAAATTCCGCAGGTAGATAGAAAACGACCCGGTTCCTCGGCTCATTTGTAACGCCTTGTTTCGACTGGTTACGAGCGGACGGAACGCGCGTACGCGTTTACATAGCAGCCGTTTAATTAATTAGTCTTTTAAGCGGCGACCGAATTGCCAATCGACGATCCAGATGAATTTTACGCGAATTCACGTGGTTTCTTATCCCGTTTTACGCTCGTTTCGCGGCTCGACAACTCGCGTCGTCCCGATGCTTCGACGAAGCAACTAGCGCCGTTGTAACACCGGTTTCTTTGTATTTATCGGCATGTCGGCCGATTAACGAATCAAATTGTAAGTTTTTCGCGGCCGGCGTTGATACATCGGTGATGGCGCAGAGGTTATTCATACGCGTGACTCGGCCGCTATATCTGTGCTATAAAAATACACGTGGAATATATTATTGAGCGAATCGAAATGGATCGAGCGTACCAGGTTTCAAGTATTCGAAGATGTTTCGACGGCGTTGAATCGAAGGTAGGAAAGCCGGTCGGAAGTCGAATCGGGGAATAACGAGGCGAGTTCGTTTCGGAAGATATGTACGCGGTCAGGGAATGTACACGTGTCGCGAGTAATTTGGTCCTGGCAACGGAGAAGGAGACGCGAGGACGAGGCAGTTTGCGGACGATGAGATGCATCGGTTGGGATCGTTTGGCGAGCGCGAGCGCTGCGAAACCTACGCGTTCTGCCCGTTCTGGAAATCGCACGGACGCGCATTCTGCGCTCGTTTCGTGTCAAAGCTATCGAAGATGCCGTGAAAACGAAAGTAGCCGATGCACAGAAAGAAATGCGTCGTGTCGTTGCATCGACGCGAGGCTAGAACCGGTTCTGAACGAGTTCTGCCATCGAGTCCTCTATATTCTTTCGTATATACGAAATTGCCCCGTGGAAAAGACCGATCGTTCGCGCGAGGCAATAGATAATCGTTATAAAAATCAAGGAGCGCGATTCCTTCTGGCAAGTGGCCGGAGGAAGAAACGAGATCGATGAATGAAAATCGTTGGATCGTTGAACGAATCGGCCGACTCGAGCGTCTCGTGCAGATCATTGGGACGATAAACGCAGCGGATATCTTGGTTCACGCGTAATCGACGCGACGCGTCGATATCTCCCTTGGAAGCGGTTGGATCGATCTTCGGAACGAATCACGCGTGAAACGATTTCGTTTCGACGACACGAAGGCAACGAGCTGGCGCGGCGCAGCTCGGTCTTCACGAAAATCCACGAAAGCAGAAAGCGGCCAACGGACGAACCTGACCGCGGTACCTGTCTCGAAACTCGCAGGGTGTGGCTATAAATTCAGCCGGATAGGAACGAGATACTTAGGTTATCCACGAGTAACGGAAAATAAATCGTAGTACGGTGCCTGTTCCCGGACGACGAACGGACACGAAATCCAATTAGCTGCGCATACTTCGATTAAATATTGTCCTCGTTTAATTAGTCTAAACGTTTCGCGGCGGTGTCGCGCAATATTTACGCGCTCGTATATCCACGCGTCCGCCCTGTTAACAGGGGCTGACGCATCGGCCTTCTAGCCTAGCTGCTAGAAGATTCTAATTAGCGTCGGACGCTCGACGACCACGAACCGACAACGGCCACGGACATCGTTCGTTACGCTACAATAAAGGACAGATAGGAGCGAGAGTGACCGGCCAGGAGACACTTAACCCACGATCGGTGGAAACAAAGTGGCCGACACCCGAACAGATGAAGATACCTGCCAACTACCGGGGCCCCGCCACGCGAGATACTATACCTGCTAACGTCTCGAAATACCTGCTGGGTGTGGCAGTTAAATCTAGCGGATAGTCCCGGCGAATATCCGGAGCAGCCACGGTATCGGTCAGGGCACACAAGTCGAGAGCGTACCGATCACCGCGCACGGATATTGAAGGTTCAACGAGAGCACAGCAGCTCTTCGCTAAAAGACGTACTGTTGGCAACATATTGAAACCGGTTCTGAACGAGTATGGCTGGTAGCTGACCGTCGTTCCGTCTGGCAAGTGTAAACCACGGAAAGGATTTCTGAATATACCAGTAGTTGGCCGCAACTCGGACACCTATTCGATGGTCGTTCGTTGCTCGTTGATCGTACACCAGCACGAGGCTTATCGTCGGATTCTAGGGCTCCGTGGAAAGGTCGACGGTCCGTTTAAATTCTTCTGCTTCTCGAACGCTTCTCGTCTCGTGCTTTGCATCCTCGACGAACCGGCAACACGATTTCGCGGTTGGTGAATCGCCGCCACAACCATTCCGTAGGCGTTCGCGAACGCGTTATGATTGGTGACGAACGTTTCGACCTGTTCTTTGCCTCTGATCGGTCAATTAACATTCGCCGGGTAAGAATAAGCTCGTCGTACATCCGCCACGACTCGTCGTAAACATCCTCGTCCGGTGTGTATCATACAGAACGCATTGCGCTCCAACTTATTCCACGAAAATGCTATTTCTGATACCTCGTCGTTCCGATCGACCGTCCTTCTCCGTGTTTCGCGTTATAGTAATAGAAAACGCGTCTGTCCCGGATCATTTGCGTCAGCTCTCGACGATTCTCGATTCGATCATTTAGCTGTCGCACCGATAAACGTCGTATGACGTTTCCCGTGCCATGTTTATTCGCCAGAAGATATCTCTGTGCCGTCCACGATTCGGTTCCCTTTCGACGAAGTCGAAGCAAGCCGATAAATATCTCATTGACGCGTAACGAGTAAGCGTGAAAAAGCGGAATGTGGATGACGAAAATTGGTGGTAATTTTGGATGCGCGATTTTTCGAGCGTTTAAACACTCGTTTAAGTTATCGAGAGGGTCTCGAGCCGCCTCGAAGGAAGATACGATCGTGGACAGGGGAAAGATCGTATCATCCCTTAAGGATCGTCGTCGGCTACTATCTACCATAGAGCCCGATTTCGACACCTGGAGCACCATGAAACGACGTTGTTGTTACGCTCGTTTAACGCGATTTACATCGCCACCCTTTTTTCCTTTGACGATGCAGAAGAGGTAAGGGACACGCTCGACGCGTCCATGGAAAAATGATATTTCTCCGCGGGGCAACTATTACGCGAACAAACTTCGTTTCGGCTTAAATACGATTTAAACGTCAAATAGAGGCGAAGCACGACGAGCGTCGATGGAAGAGAAGAAAAAAAAGCAATCGATAACGCGCGATCGGTTCCTCCGGTTTTTGCGAATTCGTGTCAAAGGCAGCGAGGATACACACTTTACAACATGCTGTAAGAAGGTGTTGGTGGAAGAGGCGAGCAAAAAATGCGGACGCTTCTAACGTTGTTCGATTGTAACGCGGTACGTGGCAAAGAGAAACGGCTGTCCAATTAAATTTAATCATCGCGGTTTTGTCCGGCTGAAAACTATCCGCGCGAACCCAACAGCGTCTCGGTTTGTTTGCGTTCGATGGAAATTTTCAGAGCGAGACGAACCGAAGCGTAACACGAACGTTTCATCGATTATCCCGGTGTGTCTCGATTATATCGCGAGACGCGGTGTATTCAAGTGTTCGGGTCGCGCAATTTAACCAAGAGACGTTCGATCGGGCTACGTGACGCACGATTAATTGCTCGTTATCATTCTGACAAAATTAATTACCTCGTCTTTGTTCCCGCGCTCGAGTTTTATCTCGAGCCAGCCCCGATTCTATTAAAGTCGCACGATTTCATTAAACGCGCGTTGTTTTAGCAACTCTGACGACATCGAGTCACACGCAGATATCTTGGACTTGGTTAGTTTTGACGGAACGATATTCGAACCGTAAACATCGTGCGTCAACCGTGTAACGTGCTTGCCAACGGTATACAGTAACGTGGTTCGAAGGATTTCATGCAATAAAGAAAACGAGTCGACCGTATCGGAGAAGGCAAAAAACAAAGGGGATGGATGCGGAGGCAAACTGACCGTCGATCAAAGACACTGGAGGCACGGTCATCTGTTGATGGTGATGCGCAGCTGGATGCTGATGATGGTGCGGTGGATGGACCTGAAACAGATGCGACCTCGTCTGCGAGAAGGTCGGCGAGGGTGGTTCCCAAGGACGCGTGACGCCGGTGCTGACGGGTGCATCGTCGTCGTGACAGCAAAATTTGTCGGTCGCCGCTGCGGGGCCGCTGGCGCAGTTCACCACCGCGTGACCTTCGTTGTTGTTGTTGTTGTTGTTGTTGTTATTGTTGTTTGCAAGGTCCCCGTTGTTGTTGTTGTTGTTGTTGTTGTTGTTGTTGTTGTTGTTATTGTTGTTGTTATTGCCGCCAGCGTTGTTGCTGTTGGTTATACGTGTAGTAGTCGCGCCTGTCGCAGGACTACCACTACCACTAGCACTGCCACTGACACTACCACTGCCAATGCCGTCGACCTGCACCATTTCGCTGTCGATCGCAGCCGCCGACTTGGCAGTACCAGGAGGGGTCGCGACGCCGCCACCGATCATCATCACCAGACGATCACCTCCACCCCCTCCACACCGGGCACCAGCTCCTCCTCCTCTTCCTCCCCTTCTGCCTCCACTTCTGTAGCTACACCGTCCCTATGGTAGAGTCGTTTCTCTTCCTGCCTTCGTATCCGACGGATGCTCGCCGTTTCCTGCACCCGACGTTTCCTGATCTCTCTTCTCGCACCCCTGTCTTCCCGTCACTCTTCTCGCGGGCAAAGGAGCTCGCTGGCGGACTCGAGACGTCGCAGGTCGACGTTCGTAAAGATCGTGGCGATTGCACGTTGAGTTTGCACGTTGAATTTGCACGTTGAATTTGCACGAGTTTCGAGTGACCAGTTGCAGTGTCTCACCGAGGCACGAGTGTCACGACGTTGTTGAGTCAGAGAGAGCAGATAGCACACCGACGACGGGTCCTACGTATAGGAGGATGAAAAGCGAACCGCGGAACGAAGGACAACAGTCTTCCGGCACGTATAGCCCCGGACGTTGAACGACGGCAACGAGGTCGGTCCTCGTGCACGCTTAGCCACTCACGGTGTCACAAGATGCGGCGGTCGGTGTGTGTATCGCGCTGGCGCAGAAGCGCGCGAGCGCAATCGACGCCAGGGTCCGGCGTGGCTTCCTGCGTCCGATTAACGAAGCTGAATGACATCCTGTCTGACGGTCCGTCGGCGAACGCGATTCATCGCAACGCGAGCTTTCACGTCGGCTGTCGCGTCTACGTGGACGAGCGTAGTCGATGCGAGCAGGTAACGGCGAGAAGTGCTCGCGAGCGCAGGCGCTTCGTCGAAGCTCGTGACTACCTATAGACGTGTGCCCTTCTCTACCTTCCCACCCTCCGCCTCTCTTCGCTCCCTCTTTCTCCCCCTTTCTCTCTCTCTCTCTCCCTCTCTCTCCCTCTCTCTCTCTCTCTCTCTCTCTATCGCTCTCTCTCTCTATCGCTCTATCGCTCCGCCGCTGTCTTTCGCTCCGATTCTCGCTCTTCTTTCTCTCGGCTTCCACACGCTTCTCTGTTTCTCCTTCTGCCCGACCCGTGCTCCCTTCTCCAATAACGACCGACGAGCTACGCGCTACCACGGGATAACCTGCTCGCGCTCCGCCGGATTCGAGCAGATTGCCTTCCGTTCGGGCTTTCGAAGCGCGCCAACGACTAGCTTCACCCCCACCCTCTAGAGCCTCGCGGGAACAGCCGCGTCTACTCGCATCCAGCTGACATCCAGATTTCAGGTAACTACAGTCTTTCTACTTGTCCTCGATTCCGACCTTGTTCGTTCTATCGCGTCGGTGTTCCGCCTCTGGTTCTTAAAACGATCCTCTACGCAAGTACATACATTCGTTGGACTTTTCTCTTCATTGGTAGCATCTTCCTAGTGCGATCGGTATCTGTCTGAGACATAGAAGTCGCTTCCGGTTGCTTCTCTCTGTTAACGCCATCGATCGACGCTCCGACACCTCTCGGACCATCCGCTTGGCAGTAATTTCGCACACGCGATTCCTCTTGAATTCGATCGTCTTCCACGTTGACCGGTCCACCTCTTTCTCGTAACCTTCGACTCGAGCGCGAGAAGGAAAGCTACGTACCAAGAAGCCGGTGTGTGGAAGAACGTAGAAAAAGAAGGAGAACGATGTAACACGAGTACACGGGGTAACCTGCTCGCGGTCCGCCGGATTCGAGCAGATTGCCTTCCGTTCGGTGGCTCGAAGCGCGCCCAGACTAGCCTTACCCCCACCCTCCAGACTGTTGAGTCGAGGTGAGATCAAGATTTAAGGCGCCGCGGCGCGGCGCGGCGGCGGTGGCCGCGGTAGCAGCGGCGGCGACGATGCTGACGAAGACGAACAGGAGGACGAGGACGAAGGAACGACGACGCGGTGGACGTCGACGGGAAGGAAGAGGACGAGAAATACGAGTTCACGGAGCAACGAGGAGAGGCGAGCACGAAGACGAGGCAACAGCAGCAGCAGCAGCAGCAGCAGCAGCACCAGCAGCACCAGCAGCACCAGTACACAGGGCTTGCACGATTACGATCGCGCGCACACAGGCCCCGGATCGTCGAACGACCAGGAGGAAGAGAGGAGGTGACGAGAAACAGGGAGAGGTGGACAGTGTGCGGCTTAGTCGAAGCGCTGGTAAGCCGTAGGGGAAAGCCGGGAGAGAAGCGCGAGGATGCATGGAACAAGTCGTCGTCGGCTAAAGGTAGCCAAGTGCGCACTCCATGCCGCGCATCTGAGCTTACCCGACGCCCACCGACCATTACCGGCTCGATCGACCAATTGGGCGAACCGGTGGACGCCCACCGATCTGTTCGACCTAGCGTTCGTCGTCGCCCACGCCGAGAAAGCGCCCTTCCGCCTTCCGCTTTTCGCCTTCCACCTTCCACAGGCTCTCCTCTTTGTCCTTTTCGCAGACAGGATCGATTAATTCCCGAATCGGATGTCGATGTCGGATGCCGACTACGCTCCGCAATCGCTGATTCCAACGATTACCTTGCCTCGATACTGGCAGTCATCATCCTCCTCTTACCATGCGCTATGTTTTTCCAACGCCTGGCTTCGCTATGCTATACGTGAATAGGTATTTTTTAGGGAGCATTTGTCGGCCGTTGGTCGTATTCTTTCGCGTGTCTATGAACAACGGGCGATATCGTACAGAGAATCTTTTTTAAACCGACCATGTTTCTCTGGACCATTAGCACGACGTTACGGAAAGATTTTGCCACGGGTTTGTGTCGGCAAACGGGAATATTCGTGTAGTTCTGTAGAAACAAGTTTTAAATCCACTTGGAGCCTATGAAGGAACGCGAGCCTCGTTGGTCGTCTTTCACGGATTCGACGCAATCGTAAGCACGCTTATTGGTCGAAAGTGTCGCGTATACAAAGGAAAAATTCTTCCCGTCTCCGTGTTAAAACCTTGTACTGATAGCTCAAGTTCGACGCTCCTTTTGCACAAAAGTTTTGGTTAGTTTTCATCAACATATCCTGCTACCAATTAAATTCCCTCGAAGCAAGACATTCGAATCAACGTTTCTTACTATCTCGTGCGTTCTCTTTTCACTGGCAATGTACCGTTGTTGCCTCGATCGATCTGCCATAATTTCCCATTTTCACTTGGTAAATACCAAAATCATAGCGCGAGTCTTACGCACAGTGCGTCGACCCGTGTCAGATGCTCTTTATTTTCTGTCGTTGCCGGATAATTAGCAATTGGAAGGCGTACGTTCAAAACGGTGTCGTTCATGGGAAAATCCGCTGCACAACGGTGTAGCGGATACGCTGGAAACGCGGCACGTTTGCGTGGCGAATGCGAGCGTTTCCTGTTCTTCGTACATTTCGATCGACTCTTGCTCGATTTGGCGAAACGCAGGTACTGTTTAGCTAGTTTTTCCCCTTACGTGAGGTGTCGGTAATCGAAAGACACCGTAATAGTTCAGTAACATGGCGAACAGTTAAAAAAAATGGAGGATCATTTCGAAGATCGTTCGAAGTATGTTTTGCACGCTGGAGGTGGTGCTGGACGTTAAGATCCGTATAAAGCGAAGAAAAAACAATTTGCTAGGTATGTAATTCTTCCGTTACTATCGAGGACTCACGCGAAGGTTTCTCGGGCCAGTGTCTCTGCTAAGTGCGGATCATCAATTTCATTTGGTTGCGTGCACGCACTCCGCTGCCACTTAAATTCTTTCCGAGTAGCTACGTCGAGCAAACGAAAACAATCGATCATCTTGCGACGTATACGAGCTTCTCTTGCAAAATTACGCTGATTTCGCTGCTGTCGACGCGATCCTTTTGGTAAAAGTTCGTTACGGTGTCCGGTGATATTGGAGAAACGCTTAACTCGCTTCTGTCTCATCGGAGGAAAGAAGTTTGAAGATGATCGAAGGGCTTGCAAGAATACGTAGGCAACGACAGTAAATGAAATTCGTCGAAAGAGAATGGAAGCTTAGTACCTACGAATTAGTCGACTACGAGTTTATGGCACGTGTGAAATTTAATTGTTGGTTGATCTTTAATCGACTGAAATTAGCGGAAAGCCGAGCTGTCCGTTCGTGTTATATCGGTTTTCAATTTATCGCATAAAATTGGAACGAAATCATGCACGTCATCGACGATTCTCGCGTACTTTCCGCAAACTCGAGAGATTCTCCAAACAACGGAAACGTGTTATTCGGTCGAAAATGGCCCGAATGAACGCTCAGCAGAGCGAAGAAGCGCCCGAGCGAAGAAACGCGAGTCGGACTGGTGTTTAAGAGTAAATTGGCATCTGATCGCGAACAATTTCGGCATTCGGTCGTATTTTTAGGACGATAAAGACCACAAAAGAGATTTACCTTCAAAGTTTGTTCACGAGCGTGAGTCACGCGTGCAAATCGAACTGGCGGAAAGGAAGAAGGAAGGCAACGAGCCCGATGCAAATTCTTTCTTGCAACGGAGACTCCTCGCGTGCGGTTCTCTCGACAGAGCAAGGTACATAACAACAGATCGATGCCTACCTACCCCTCAGGAACAAGTTCTGGAGTATCGATCTTGAAACGTCGTACTTTTCTACTTCGGTCCTGTCGTCTTCTAAATAATAGTTACGTTTAAAGATAAGAACGCGCAGGCAATAAATTAATAAATTGACCAATTAATATTTCAACGAGCCAAGAAATTTCAACGTTTGCAAGTTTCCTCGTCGTGTGATATCGGAGTTTAAAGATTGCCACAAACGCAGTGTGTTTCACGGTGCGAACTACAACAAGGATATGGATGCATCAATCGCTATAAACTTCAGCTTTTTCATAGTTTGCGGCAGCTCATTTTTTATTCAACGTTTTACCGATAGGTTCGCGTACAGTGTGAACCTTCATCCCGGTTAAGCATAGATCGTGAAAGCGAAGCGAAAGGTTGCTTAACGCCCCCGATCGATCGCGATCGTGTTATGGTTGACATTTCCTACGGGGACGTTTAAATATTCAATCGTACTGAAAACATGAATCGTGATCTATTGTACTTCAATCGTGGACTAAAGATTGGCAGTTGGTGAGTTTTTCTCCGATTTGCTAGTGAAAATGGCGAAATTTCTTTTATCGTAAAAATCGAACCTAAAAACGAACATACGATGTATATTTTTACAAGATATGTATTAAGATACTTGGGCGTACGATATCGAGGCTTGGATTCACGAAGATTGACGAATAAAATAATTGGCTAACTGAAAACGACCTACGTTACTTTTTATCAGCGAGTGAAATAAAATTCAATTTCCGGTGCAACAGTTTCCCGTTCCTCGATATAACGGCGGAGGAATGTGCGAACCGATAGCTGCGTGACTCTCACTGCCTTCATTGTGCCAGAAAAATCCTGTTAGGATTCGGTTGTTGTGGTTCGCCTGTTTTTGGTCCCCTCGCTCGTACCTCGCCAAATCTGTTAAACGATGCGGTCACAGTAATTTAGTTATTGACCACTAAACTGCCTCTTCGCTTGCCTCGAGGGCTCGAAGACGAATGATCTCTGTGGAATTCTCTGGAACAACTATTCGAACGTCTGACGAACGCTCTTTCGTCTTAGAAACGCGTTTCTATCACGTCAAATTTGATTAGCAGTCTGAAAACGAGATCTCGGGAGGCAGTTTACTTTGCCCGAAGCATTGTCAAACTTACTGAACGAGTTCATATTTCCAGAGAACACGACAGCGTGTTTAGAGAAGATCGATGATTAGTCACGTTTAAATTTCGCAACGTTAACAAAGTTAGTCTAGTCGATTGTTTCGTCGATTTAACGAAGTACCTTTTGCATCGAGAATCGGCTGCAAGTCGATGAAATCGCCGTTCCATCGACGACGAGTCCTTGTATTTATTTCGCGTTTGGAACACGACCACGTATTTATTATATTTTTATATTGAAGCAGCACAAAGACGACGATCGAGTTTTAACAAGTTACGGATTATCGACGTAAAAATGGATATGTCGAGAGTATTATTTCAAATAATAATCCGTATCGTTGTGGTAGGTTGCGAAGTGGAATCGCGACGTAACAGGAATTTCGGTGTTTTACTTCGCACCATCCAAGATACTGCTCGTGGCTGGAAAAATGGCTGGTAAGAGAAGCTAGGCACGTGTTCTACTCGCACTTCCTTTGACTCGTAACTGTAAATGATAAATTTGCGCATATGACCAACTTAATCACGGAAATATACATCTGCTCTATTATTAAGATCGTATCAAGGGAACGTTGTAAACTTATCGGATCCGTACGCCTTCCGATGACCTTCCTTCTTTCCAGCCGCGAACCACATTATCAGCACATAATATATTTCTCCAAGTATACCACATCTTCGACATCGGTATGTTAATTTTCCCTTGTTTGCCTATCGTAATCGAAACTAAATCACCGCAGATAAACTATCGTGCCTAAAAAGAATCATGGTGACCCAATCGAGCACGAGGAGCTCGTGACTAATTTAATTAAGGACGCGTTCCTTTTTCACGCAATGCGCCACGCGACCTGCGCGGCGTGTCCTTCCTCGAAGACGCGGGAACCGCACGAACCGGGGCTCGAGACCGCAAGAAAGAAAGAGAAGGCAAGAAATTGAAGAGAAAGCGAGAAAGAAGAGGCAGGGAATAAAGGAAAAATATATACGTATATCGCGACGATTACTCCGACCACGGGGAGCCGTGCAGCGCTACACATAGCATGAACGAAGATTTATCGTGAACACTTTGCATGGTCGTCGGAGCGCGGCTCGCCTACGCCGGCAGAAACTTCGTGTCCACGAGCCACCACTATTACGTTATACACGGTGGTAAGGGCGACGGTGATAAATCATGCGACAGGAATGATTCGGCTAAATTGCTGCTCGCACGTATCCGCGCTCGAAACTGCCCCTCGCTCGTTCTCCTCGTGCGCTGTCGATTGCTCGCCTAGGCCACGCCGGAAGGCGGCGGGGCATGAGGGGTGAGTTCCACGCAAACCTTTCGTGCCCTCCCTCCAGCGGGAGGAACCGCCGCCAGGAACCGCCGCCCGTGCAAAGAGGCAATGTCCGTCATCCGCGTTAAGTACGCACGCGTCCAAGTAGCCATTGGTCTATTGATTTTACTGGATCTCCTGGGGGCTGTTTCTCGGCGGATTGTGTTACCTCTCGCCGGTTACCTTTGCGGTGTCGGCCTGCTTCCAGGGAAAGGCGTGTCACCGAGAGGCGGAGATCGACCCGGTCGTCACAGTGGGGCAGAACTACCAACGATTGGTGCCCGTGACCGGGACGTGGTAGCCAGCCGCGACGACCACGCTATCGGCCAGGGAACCGACTCCCGCAGCTTCGCTTCCCAGCCTCTTCGCTCGTCTCTCGAGGCCCGTCATATTTTTTTTTTTTTTTGCTTTTTTTTCTTTCGAGCTCACCACGCAGGTAATGTCGATTTTGTGTACATTCCAACGCCTTTGACAGCGTTTGTCGTCTCTTCAGGTTCGTTTCGTTTGCAGGTCTATCGCTCGAAAGCGACGTTACTTGGTCTTCGGTAGCGGACTGCTCGAGCATTGCATCGCCGCCATTGAAAGAACGCCCTCTCGAGTTTGCTTTAGGCTCGTAGGATCGTTTCACGGGTCTGTTTCGTCGAACGTTCGATTCTAAGTCTGTTTGAACGCTAGTTGCTATTATGCGTGACACGGCAGTCAGATAGTTTCGTATTAGCGATTGCTATTTACGTATATAGTTACTCTTGCGCCACTATGTCCTCCACCATACCCGGTTAGCTAATCGAATTCGCCATTGTGTATTTGCTATTTCGTACTATTAGGTTGTCCGGAAAGTTTCTTTCGTTTCATAAGGAAACGATAGACGCACGACAATTATCGTTTTCTATTATTTTACCGAATCACGTACGATCCATTTTGTTCCCTTCCTATTACCACGATCGTCGTGCATCCGTTGTTTCCTTATAAAACGAAAGAAACTTTCCGGACAATAATATAATAATATTTTCTAGAGATCCATCAGTCCTCCGCATTTCTAATTACTTCATCGTGAATTTATCTTTGGGGCACTAAATGGTAGAAGGCTTTTCAAACGTTTATTACGATAATTTTCCTACCTAGACGGTGGCTGTATGTCGGGGAATAAAAACGAGCGTTCTTAGAGCATGGAAGGATAGGATCGTTGGCATTCTAAGTAAAATTATGCGATCACCGGACCGATAGTTCTAGACGGCGGCTATATTGTAAGTAATTTTGCGACGGTCGAGGGGGTTAAGCTAATTGCGGCCCTCGCATAAGTTAGCTGTGCGACGCGTTGTAAATACATACGTCTTGGTCGCAGCTACGAGAGCGTGAACCGCGCGTATTTGCATGGAACGCACGATATTCGGCGCTTAATTGTTCTGTCGCGGCCATTCCTCGTCCTTTGTTCCTACTCGTCCTGTGAAAAATATTATCATCGGAGCAAGGAGCGTGTAACCGGTGCGCTAGCTCGCTGACGCCTTTCCCAGGAAGTGCGCGAAACTTTTATCGCCTTCGCGAACTTTCTCTGGGCAACAATCTATTCTTCTTTTACTTCCTTTTCGTTCTTTTCGAGAGAAAATTCTAATGTTTCGAACAGTACTAGTTTCTAATTTGTTGGGTCAATGCCAGACGTGTATTTTTTGCAATTTATTTAAAGTTCACTATGGTGGACGTCGCAACTCATTGTTTCACCATTTTTTTCTGGTAATTAATCTACCTAGATTCCCTACTAAAATACGCGATTACCTACGGTACTGCGCGATCTACGTTTGAGAGAATTAGAATCGATTTGTTTTTGATCGTGAGAAAAGAATCGGGGAAATTTTTGATCAATGGACGATTCGAGCAACGAGTTAACGCGAGAGTTCGCTGAGAACAACTCCAGTTTCGGTATTTGTACATTCGTTCGCCAGAATCGTGTCTTGTTTTAAGAAATAATCCTCGTCCGAACGAACTGTTCGTAATCTTTTTCATCTTTCCAAGTTATTCTGCTAATACGCAGAAAAACAACTTGCGTCAGTAGCACGATATAGATACCGAGGCAATCGAAAGGGTACAAGGTACATCAATAGCGAACGTAGGTATTAACCTGTTAGCTAGGAGACTTGATAGAGACTTTTGTAATGATGCAAGTCGAAATAAATCGTAGAAAAGATAAATCAATTTCAGTTGGATTCTTCTCGGTACTTGCAAATGCGTGCATTACATACTTTGTATGTAACAAAAATAAAACTACGTACGTTGATGTAGAAAGACAAACTAATAGTTACAGAATGATCTGCGAGTAAAGAAATTTCTATTCGAACGAACTCGTCTTTCCCGGTTAAGTAAAGCTGCAATCATCTTACAATCTTCTCCAACTTTCGCGACACTGAGAAACAATCTCGCCTTGTTCTTCGAAATTTCGTATAAAAGTTCCGTCTACAAATGGCGAAACAAAAATTTGTTCGCAGTTCCGCGTCAGCCCGTTAATCTAGTTCCACGCAAGACCATTTGGACGCGTGAGCGTCAACAAAAGACAGAGGACGATGGAATGACTTTCCACGTCTGTTAATCCGCCGTTCTCGGAGGCCAAAGTCTTCCCAGGGATCGACGTGTCCGACCCTGAGCAGTACACGCAAAGATTGAAGGCTTCGCGGACCACATGGACAAAGGGGACACCGTGGTTGCATTCATTTCGACTTGCGAGAATGTCAGGGCGCACAAAAAGACCGAGACCCGCCCTTCCGTTACGAGCCGCTTTCCCTCGTGCGCCCGCGAGCATGGAAACGGACTTGCCTCGAAAGTCGTTTCGCGCGAGTCGATTCAACGCGGCTGCGACCGGATGGAAACGTGGTCGATGCCGATTTCTCAACCCGGGAAACGGCCAAATGTGAAACGCAACCGACCGTATTGCTGCTAGTAATCGCGAGTTTCTCTTCTTCGTGTTTCTTCCTGTCGTGTCCCGCGTACCAGCCCCGATGCTCTTCGACAACTTTTTCGTATTTGATTATAGAGAGTCGGAGACGGATCTCTGTCGCGAGCTTGAGGTTTGAAATTCGGTTCTTTGTTAAGTTTGGCCAGCAGTCTTTCGCGGTGAGAGTTTTTGAAATTGTATTGCGGGTTATAAAAATCTGCGAATTTTTACTTCGATAGAATAGTCTTCTTGTTTTCCCCATTCTTACAAACGAAAACAAAATAGACGAGTAATTCAAACTCCGAGCTTCGATCAATTCGAAACTAACGCTACAGATTGCGAATATCAATGATAACGTCTATTACTTCGACAGCATCTTTTATCAACGAATTTTCTAAGACGGCGAAGCTTCGAGTTGAATTTCTATGCGACTCCTGGTGGTCTGAAATTTTTGAACGATCAATCGGCAACTAAGTGGACCAAAAACCAGCCTCGCGTTTTAGCAGCATTAGAAGCAACCGTTGAGAAGCGACGCATGGAAGAAAATATATTACGCGAACGACTGATACCGATTGACAGTTAAATAACCGAAACGTTTTCTAATCGCTTCTTGTCCCTTTCCTAACTTCCTCCAGACGTCTGCGTCCAGTATGTAGTTCGATCAACAAGCTGCGACGGCTGTTCGTAATCTTATCGAACACGCGGCTATTGTCAGTCTGACGCGCGCCTAAATAATTCGAAGGCAACAGCGTCGGCTAATAATGACGCACGAGCGGCTCAGCCGAGCTGGACTCCAGAAGCAGAAGAGGTAGCATCAGCAGCCGCAGCTTCGTATACTTAGGTGTTACATATTAAACGAGAAGGCCGTATTCTAGCTAGCCGAAGCAACCACCTGTGCGCATAGCTAATACCATATAATAAGGGCTCATGCATATGAATTTCGTGGGCCAGCCCAGAGGCGCTTATCGCGTAGAAATCTATCGGGCCTCAGCGCCGCGACCGCGCAACCCTTTTTTTCGATACACCTATGCGGAACATCGTGATAATGTCTTTCACTGGCCCCATCGTGCGTGTCGCCCGTTTCCTTCTTTTCCTTTTTTTTTTCTTTCTTTTCTTTCTTTTCTTTCTTCATCCAGACGCGCACCTACGTAAACGGTTTCGGAACAGATCCGACGCGATGGAAAAGAGAATGAAGACATTTTAATTAATTCGTCGTTGCGGGTGTATTTGCGAAGATTATGGCCGTTTGTGGCTTGTAGTTGGTGGAACGCAAGGTGCGATTAAGGAGATTGCACGGTTAACACTTTGGTGAACAAAATGGCAGTGATTGTAGTTTTCCTGGAAGAGCGAAGAAAAAGCAGCTCTGCGGTCATAAGCTAATGACTGCTTCTACGATGATATGGATATCTATACGTAATAATTGCAGTAACGCAGCGATGGACGAATACTCGACTGATTTGATGCTCGGGCACTTTATCTGCTAGACATAATATATTTATGAATCTTTTATATTTGAGATGCAACGTAGCAGTTCTATTGAAAATAAATTATATCATATTTATGTTTGAAATTTATTATCGAACTATATACTTGAAATTGATCTAGCCTATAGCTCATTAATTTCAGAGTTAGAGAAGTTCCTGGTTAACGGGTAGATACATTTGTTGGAAAATACAGCTATTCTTGTTCACGTAAGCACTCGTTTCTTTTTTCTTTACAAAAATGTCTATTTGATGTAATTTATTTTAAGTGATAATGTTTGTTCCAATACATCGTTATTCTTTGTTCTCCCCTGCCTTGCCAAATCATTTTAACGAAAAGTATGGAGGCAAAAATGTAACAGTTGCATCGATAACACCTTACGTCCTTAGATAATTGAAGCGATACGACGTACACGTCAATCACAGCGAAAATGTTGAGAATTGCACGGCTAAAACGGCTAGCGTACGCAAAGTAGATTCGGTCGTTTATGGTCTGACACATAAGCACAGTAGAGTAACGGTATACTTAAGTCTGTTGAGAATGCGATCTTCGGATCTGTAATAAAGTATGAATCATACCGCAATAAGTGGCAGGAACTTTTTCAATTCTTTCGCCTGATTCCATAACGAGATTCTCTGTGTACAAAGAGAAGATAGACGCGTGTAACGCGTGCACAAAGGATACAGGCCTGATGTTCCTTTGGTGTGCGGATGCGTACCATGAAGAAGAGATATGGCCAAGCTAATATCCGTGGAGAGATTTCTTATGTTCTTACGATGTAATAAAGACTGGCTGAAGGGGGACAGATGCGTTCGCGTGGCAGACGCGGCGATAAATTCCTGCAGTCGATTCTTCTTTTGATCAGCGGGGCTGCAAGGTTGGCCCTCGGCGTCGTTGTTCGATCGGTGGTTTCTTTGAAATCGGTTCGATCGAAAGGATGGTAAGGCAACGAGTAGACCAAGCTCGTGAGCGTTTTTCTCTTGAAACACAGTCGTATCCCGTGATACGTTCTGTGACTTTTTACGCCAAATAATCGTATACTTTTTATCGTTTGCTGTACGAAAAAAAAAAAGATACACATGTACAGGAAGAAATTACTCGAAGAAGTGTGTTGGTATATCCGGTCGGACGAAACCTATTAATTAATAAACCGTGCATCGCTTCTCTCCGCTTTCCAGAATAACGTCTGCGTCCTCGACGATATATCGTCTGGACGCGTAGGCTCGACACGTCCGGACAGATGCTTGCACGCAGGCGGTCTCTTTATTCGCGGGTCGTGCGTACGTACGCGATCCGCTTCGCTCGTGTCCATCTGTTTCTCGTGGTCGGTCTGAAAGACGCTCGTCGATGAAAAACCGGGTCCGCGATCTAATGAATTCCGCCGTTCGTTTTGCATACCTATGCGTGCCGCGTCCCACGTTTAACGCGCGATTTCTAGATAAACAATACAACGCCGTAAGCGGTGCAACGCGCGGATCTACTTATGAATTAATTTCCTCTAATAGTTAGGGCCCGATAACGAACAGCGTTTCCCGCGAGCCGCGCTCAACAAATATTTCCACCCTTTCATTACGGCATGCTTATGCATACATCGATCTTTCTATCGATCCTCGTTCCAGTACACGAGCTCTATCTACACGAACGGTGCTCACACGTTGCCTCACCGAGCCCAGCTTATCCGTCCATCCGTCCGAGGCTGTCACTTCGTAACTCCTTGCCGATCCGTCATTTTCACCGACGTCCGTCCTCTTCTCTCTTCAATTCAATGCGCTTACTCTCGGTCCCGGTGGCGCTGCGTAATGAACAGAGGACGCGAGGGGATCACGGCCCAGAGCGACAGAGACCACCTTGAAATAAAAAGAGGCACGGCTACGATGAAACGAGATGGACAAGGAGAACGGAGCCGAGTTAAAGGAACACCTGTGCCAACTGGGGCGCAACCGGGCCACAGACGGATGGACGAGCGAACGGGTGGACAAAACAGGTGGGCCGTCACGCCGGGATTCTTCACTCGTTCTCCCGTGGGCCTCAGCTTTGGCCCTGCGAGACTTTAATTCATCGCTTCTCCATGCCGCGCCACAGTTTCTCTCTGCTACTATGCGCGAGCGCGCGATTTCATCGTTTTTCATGCCCCAAAAATTGCCAGCCACTGTTTGAAGATATTTTTATATGTATTACATGAAACTTAAAAAAAAAAAAAAAGAATTTGGATCCCGTCACTTTTTAGATCGTTTGTACATTTTAGAGGTAGGGTAAAATCGTGCTGTCGAAGCATCGACGGTGTAATTAGGAGTCGTTTCCACCTATTCCGTATGCAAATGCCTCCTACTGCGGATTAAAACATCGGTAAACAATTTAATAATGTAATAGGATATCGAATGCGACGAAGATGACTCGTGTATAATTAACCGATTGTCTTGTGTCTGATCCCAGCAGCTCGTTCATCCTACTCCGTGACTCCTGATGAATATACAACGGATTACGAGAGTGTTTGAACATTTATCGTACAGAAAACTTTCTTATATTTATTATGTCAAGCTGTATGCCGATTGCTGTGGTTATAAAAAATCCAATTTGAAAATGTATGTAGAAGTTACAAGGTATTTACCGAAAACACATATATTTCGCAGAAAAATTGGTACGATATATAGCGCGAATAGCTGTCATGAACACAGAAATGTAATTAGCGCTAATGAATGGTATCAACGAAAATCGAGACTTATCGATACAACGTATAATCGGCTGTTTAAATACCTCTGTGATATGCTAATGAAGTTTAAAAAAGTTTACGCGTAATATATTCGTAAGAAGTTTCTATGAGCGTTGGAATACTTTCGTGAGCCACTCGATCATATCACTTCAGAAACAGGAACTCGTATACTCGCGAAAACTGGCAAAAACGATGGATTGTTAAAAGAATCGATCCTGCTTGGCAGTTTTACGTGCTCCACATCGTCCCTGACTTTTCCGAACGAATTTTAATTCGCGTGCACGATCGTCGTTATTTATGCAATTGTGTAGCTCGCATGCAGTGAGTGGTAAACAGGGTAATCAGTTGGCGCAGCGCGGGACGAGTTAAAAAACCGCAGGCGCGGTGGACGCGGATAAAAATTTAATCGGGTGAATTGCAACTATGGCTAATGCGTGTCTAAGCGAGCGCGTGCGCCACGTAATGCAGCTATGCAAGAAAATAAGACATAGAAAAAACTGAGGAGGAGGAAAAACGTTCTCGGTTAGAGCGCAGTTACTCGTAGACACGTGTGTCGCGTTAATTTGTATGATCGATAGCCCGCTTATTCGTTTCGTGGCCTCTTGACGCGAGAACGCCTCGCGTGTCAGAAGCAGAAGAAACTTTCGTGAATTTACGTGACCCGATCGTACGGATTATGAGATTGCCGAGATAATCCCAGGAAACGGCAGCCGTATTCTTCCCTTCTGTTAATCCTAAGCTGCACGACTTCCTTCTCATCGGTCGCGCTACCCCTTTGCGGTCCAAACAACATTTGTCGTTTAATCCTAATTAGTTTACAGTGAATACGGTATTTTCGAAAGCTCGTTAGAATTCGAATGCATCTTTATATTTCGTCAACCTTATCTATATTAAATTAACCTATGAAGACTACAAAGCAAAAAAAAACAATTGGTCACATTTTCCTTTTTTTACGGAGAAGCAATTTCAAGATCAGTACGTTGTCAATTTGTCACCGAAATTGCTCTCTTATTTGTTTCCGAGGCGGACGGCGGAAAATGTATTCTCTCGATCCGTTCGTAACCTGCAAAATTGCTTGTTACAACGTTCAAATATTGCCTTAACAGTTGTATCTCGGGCCTCTGTAAAAATTTGTTAATTCACGTAGGTATATCTTTGGATAAATTCCATTTTTACCTACTACGACGTTACGTTAAAACAAAATAGAACGTCGATTTCAATTCAACAGCAATTCAAATGACCAACGGTTAAGTATCCAGTTCACGAAACGTCCAAACATATAAGATTCTCCGGAGGTTGCTCCGAGGTACCATCCGTTTCAGCAATTAAAGTCTTTTTACAAATGATACCGCAAGTCGCTCGAAAAAAGAGCGAAACGACCGAAGAACCGTTTACGAAAGGGGAAAGGCGAACACGGGGAATCGGCCGATCGAAAAGGTGGCTCGAAGCGAACAGATTGAAGGCCGTTTTTAGCGTGCTCAAAGGGGAACCGGTGCTCCCGATAAATCATAACATCGACGATGTATCGGCGTGTCCAGAATCTCTCCACCTTCGCTTCCGGTCCGCGGGCAGGCAGCCGATATCACCTGCCGAATTGGGTGCCTACCGGGCGCACGCGGCCCCAAATACTTGCGGTCGTCGGTCGGTAAGCGTCGAAACCGCGGCCAGATGTTACCACGAGCAACGAAGAAGGTGGCGAAGATCGCGATCGTACATTGCGAGTCCCCTTATCGTTTTCTCTGGGACCATGGACGACCAGCTGCGTATCCTCGGCTCTCGTCGACCCGCCACTCCGAATTTATCGCTCCGATCTCCGTATAATAACCTAATCGGACGTTGTATCGTTGTTGCCAACTTTTTTCGCCACGATCTCTCTCGTAACGGGCGTCACGCCGCGCGATTTCGGGAACTTGGATTAAAAGGAAACCACGCGACGCTCTTTTTCCACCCTGTCCTTAAATCGATTTCTTGTTAAATCGATTCCGTGGAACGGATTAGCGTGTAGGAATTGGTAGCGGTCGATTAGGCGATATCCTCTTCGTTAGCGACTACTTTTCGACGAACCATCGAAAAGTTTTTACTCGCTGGAATTCTTCCGAAGGTAGCCGGTCGAGCGAGGAAGCGTTTCGTCGAACGGTTAACTATCTATTAACGATGACGCTTTCCGTCCTGCTAAATGGTATCTCTAATCTTTGCCTACACGCAACGCTGGCAGCGGATATCACGGCGGGTCGAGTCATCGTACCGGCAAAAATCGCGTAAAATAATCGCGCGTACTCGGCCCAGATCCGGCGCGTCGAATTTATCGATCTGTCGATCTCCGTATAATGAGCTAATCGGATGTTATATTGTTGCCGGCAGCAGCTCCTTCGTTCCTCCATGTACAACTCGGCAGAGCTCGGCGAATTAAGCGGAGAGTCGAGAAAGCTCCGATCAAAGAGAAAGAAAGCGAGAAAGAAGGAAGGAGAGGGAGAATGGAGCAGAAACCAGCAGAACGGATGGAAAAAAGGATCGGAGCTGTGTTTGAACAGAAAGGGTGAGAAGGAGAAACGGCCGGAGTAGGGTGAAACAATGAGAGGAAGTGAAGGTCCAACGAGTGCGGCTTCTTTCCATTCCCGATTGCCATGGAACTTAACCGAAGATATCATCCGTCCCTCCATTCTCTCATCAACGTGCCCGTTAGGTGTACATCCAACCGAGATATATCTGGTGTACGATGCCCCTCGCATCAGCCATTATCTCGATCGGCTTGACCTAGCCTATGCATCGCGATGCTATTCTAAATTACGCTTTTTTTTCACGAAGACCTTCGCCGTTGCTTCTGTTCCTTGATTTCTCCATTTCTCTTCCTTCTGTTCTCTCTCTCGAATAGGGAAGCTAAAGGGATGGGTTTGCACGATGAGCTGTTTTCGCGGATAGGCAGATCGGTCGAATATCGATTGCGTTTCTGTCGAAGAAACGCGTATCTGAGCTTATTTCCCTCTATCGACTTCCGCGCATGTCGAAGATCGTTAAAACGTTAACTGCGTTATTACCGGAAATATTAACGCGTGCGTTTGATCGTATAACGCGTAAATGGAAGGTTAACTCTTTTAAGACTAACAAAAATGTACCTTCATGTCCCCAGATAACTTTGGCGACACTTTACAGAGAGACTACCGTGTTTAATATTTTCTGTTATCCCCAATGGATAAAATCGATGGGAGACATTATTATCCTATTAGGTATGTACATCGTACGTGTATGTCTAATAAGATTAAAAGAAAAAGTGGCCGTTGGACGGTAATTCACTGATGAAATTGCTCACCACGGTAGTTATCTCGTTGATAAGCTAGATGCTGGTAATTCGTGTAATTTCGTTAAAGACACGTGTGTACTTCCCTCGTACCGTTTCATAGCGCGGTAGCTATTTATACAGATACTGTTAGAACGAGTTTCGTTGTTCGTGCAATTTCTATCGATTCTGTGTCGAACTTCAGCAGGGTAACTTTGAGAACCGCCGATTCGATCGTCCATTGATAAACACCTGGCGCTTGGATCGCGAAAGTCGATGGCATTGCATGTCCCCCGATGTCTGAATCACCAAACCGGAATGCACCAGGAGACTGTCAATTATGACAACGCGAATTTTTCTAGAAAAGTCATTCTCCGAGGATCGTTTCACGAGACGATAGTCACGAATTGCGAGGTGCATCCGGTCCGGCAGGATGAATCGGTATCCGCGCTTGCAACTTCTTGCGCGAACAACTCGGACGTTTATCCAGCCAAAGGGTATAATCAATTTTTTGAAGAAGACTCGGCTTTCCCTCGGTCGGCATGTTCCGCTCACAATGGGCTCGCGTGAAATCAAGCGAGTCGAAGGTTCGCGGAAAACATATGGACGGGCAATTAGTACGTACGCGGACCCGCGGCACGGCCCTGTGTACACCGTGCATCCTGTAGGATCGTTCTGTTGGTAATAGCCTGGTAAGTGTCCAGCTCACGCATGCTGCGCGGCCTATGCGTGCGCGACTGACTGCGTGCGTGGTGCTCGCGTCCAAGGGTGTCAATCCAGCTACCGCGGAACTAACCGCTTTGCGGCTGCGACAGAAAAACCTAAATTTTTCTAGTTAGCAATCTGTACAGCATCGTAGAACAGCCTTTCTGCCAAATTGCGTTCTACGTTTCAATCATCGATAACTTTTAGAGAGATTCGTATGGTATTACGTTGTCCGGAAAGTTTCTTTCGTTTTACAAATAATAGGTGCACGATGTTTTTTCTTCTATATTATCTTATCGAATTATGCGTGATCTATTTTCTTCAATTAATAAGTAATAAATAATAAAGAGCACGATATTTGACAGATCAAGTTTCTGGTTTCTATAAAGATGCATTGCCGTAAAAGGCGTGTTTGTAAGAGAAAGACGCTTTTGCGACGACCTAATATCATCAACCGTCTCTCTCTTTTCAAAACGAAATCCATGCTACCTGTTGTCTATCGCTTTCGAAGGAATCGCGTATAATTCGCGCGTACATCGCTGGAATAAGAAAAGAAGAGGCGATGGAAAGAATTCCCAAGGCAAGGCAGAGTGCGACATATGCAGGCGAGTATCGGCCAGCGAGCGGGAAACAAAGCGATCGGAGGCGAGTCGGGGCGAGTCGAGGCGAGTCGAAGCGACGGTACGGCGCGTAAGTGTGCGTAAACGCGCGTAATAGGCGGGGAGGGGCACAGCAGCTGGCGTCAGAGTGACAAGATCTAAAATTAGAGTGGTTGTGTTGCGTGTCGATCGTCGCATGCGCTTATCATACGCCCCCTTCCGGCTTCTCCTTATTTTCATAACTTCTTTCAATTCTTCGCGCTGCCTCCCATCGTTCCTCTCGCTCTTGTTCCTCGATCGTTCGTCTTTCTTCTTGCTTTCTCTTTGCCCGCTGTCTCGTTCTTTGTCTGATCGGTGCTCCCGTTCCTTTTCCTTTCTCGCCGTTCTTTCCGTTCGAAAATGCGGTCTCCGTCCTCGAGGAGAAACCGTGAGAAGGAGATCGATGATGGAAGCAACTCGAGGACAGACCGCGAACTCATTGACGATGAATTGTTCGTGGCGGCGCGCGAAACCGAAGAATTTCAGGTGACTGAAAGGGAGGCGAGTATATCTTGCCGGACGAGGGCGGCAAGAGGCGATCAGGTGTTACAGGACAGGTAATCGGACCGTGGTGCATTCGCACGCATGTGTACCTACGCGTCTGCCCGAAGGTCTTTGAGAGAGAGGATGCAGTCACGAGAGACGTTCAGCCCAGAACGTGCATTACTTATTTCGCCATCCATCGTCAAAATTTTACTTAAACGCAGTTTCCCCGACGTAAATTGCTTCCGATCTTTTCCTTCGTGCGCTGTTATCGATAGAAACGAGAATGCACGATTATCGCTCGATTAACGTTCGATTCGTCATCATTCGTCTTCCAAAGAATCTAAAAGTCGCTCGATCCTCGACAGCTAAATCGTCGGCTATTTGTTTCAATAGCCAGTTAGTTATAGTCGGTCTCGTTTTTCTCTCTTTTTGCCTTGTCTCTCTCTCTCTCTCTCTCTCTCTCTCTCTCTCTCTCTCTATCCCCCCCTCTCTCTTTCCCTCTTACACGCAAGAGTTACCTATAAATCGATGAAATATTCGCGTAAACGGTAGACGAAGCAGCTTGCAAGACCGACAGAAACTAAGCGTGCATAGGAGAGAAAACTAATGGCCGTGGCGCGTGTGTCCACCTGTAATTTAACATAAGTACGAGCCCGTAGGTCGTTGTAACCGCGGCCGTTTGTGCGCGCTGTGTAGATAAGTACAGGCTACCTACTTTATGCAACCGCCCACGTCGTTTCGTGCCGCGGGCAAAAAAATGCCTGGAGGATTTAGGAGCGTCACGGTGTGGACGTCGCGAGCGGCCCCCCGCCCCCTTGTCGCAAGGACGCGGAAACGCGGTGGAAATTCTTAGTCGTTGTTGTTCGCACAATTTCATTTGGTTCTGCCCGCGTACATGCATCGCACGTAATTTCCCCGATAATATAGCCGCCGTTACGTTCCGCGTTTATGGGATAGAGTCGACCGCGGTGAATTTTAAACGCGCTCCGTATAAAATGCTGCGCGACCGCTCTTCGACCTTTGGCGGTCGAACGTTTACCGGTTGCAAGAGGTAGCTCGAGCTTCGCTGTATCCTCGCAAAATCGTGCTCGTATTTTTTCCTTCGGGGGAGTCACCGTTCCTTCGGGTAAGTGCGCAATCCGAAGGCAATTTAGAGATGTCTCGATTAGAGGGTAATTGGTATTCCGTGGGAGCTGAAGAAACGGTGAAATTATAGCCGTGTTCTCTAGCATCGCAACGACGCGACGTGCGATTCGGTTCGAGCGTGTGTAGATGGTCGGAGACGGTATATCTTCACGCGTCGATGAAATCCGACGCTAACGACTGCCAACGAAAGAAAAGTCTGACCGTAGACAAACACCGTGAGCCACTGAGCGAAGGAAATAGATGCACTCCGTTCTACCTATTATCCTTTTATCGGCAGATCCGCGGGCTAATTAAGGATGCACTTATTCCGCCTTGGCGGAAGCTCTTCCCACTTTCCAAAGGAGTGCAAACAAAAGTAGATGTTTGGTTATCGCGTTTCCATCGTACGCTCCACGCTCCATATCGTTTTATTCGATTGCCACCGCGGCTGTCTCATTGTTCCGTTGCCTTCCGTGTCTTTAGAGGGGACGTTTAAGGGCGGAGTGAGAAAGACGAGGAGATGGAGGTGGAGAAGGTGGAGGTTTTTATCGGCGATCGTTGTCTCGCGAAGACAAACGCCGAACCGCCGCGACTGTCCTCGATTTCACGTTGTATACAGGAAAGTTCGTCCGGCGTGCGCGAGCCTGCGATGTCTCGGTTCCTGTCTAGTGCAGCTGCCGTGAAATCGCGGATCACGACGCGGCGCCGCGGTGTGAAATCGCGGCTGTCCCCTTCAACCTGCTCTCGTTTCGGACAGATTTCAGCCGTCCGGCCATTCGATCCGCGATACACGTGCCAACTTTTTACGCGCGTGCCAATTTCTTCTCTCGAGTTGCCCCTCTCGCCTTCAGTACGCAGAAGGCACCTGACTCTGAATGAAAAAAAAAAAAAAAAAAAATCTATATACACGAGTATTTAAAACGATCGAATTGGTTTTTTCGTTAGCGAGCTTCGATACGATTTACTCGGTAATTTATGGACGTACATGGAGCATAGTCCTTTTTGGCATGCTTCTGTTCAGCTACCGTTTACATTCCCTCTGAATTATTTCTTACCTATTACTCTCTAATTACTCCGCCGTGAATAAATTTCCCTAGCGGCTTTTTCATCCTTTTACATCATCGGTGCTCGCTGCAATTTTTCATATCAAAAATGCATTGCTACTTATCGTTGTTCGAACTCGCTACGAATCGTCTAATTACGCTATTCTACTGAAACCTTCATTACGGCGCGCGAGGCCGTCAGTATGATTCCCCTGTAGGAAAGAACGTGCCGTGAATGTATGTACTCATTTCGTTATGTACATTTAGCCGTAGACTTTTAAATAAATGCTTGATTCCTTCCAATTTGTTCTCCGCGGAGCCGCGTATATTCTTTTCGCGAAAGCCATCGCGCGCCATTATTACCGATTAAACCATCATCTGACTGCCGCCTATAGCCGCTGCTAGGAATGAAAGGGTTAATGCGTTTACATATTCGCGTATCGTTTCCACGAACTGTCGTGCACGCGGAGAAAAAGTTCTTGCCTTTTCTCGCAGAAAATCGTATTTCTATCGTGTACTTGCTGCAAATCGATAAAGTTGCAAAAAGGGTGACGCTGGAACACAATGGATCGAAGAAGATTTATGCGCGATACACACGTGCGTGTAAACGACGACGCATCAAATGGGGAATCGCGTCCTTTTTGCGTGCGATCGTGGCAATCTTGCCGAGGACGAGCGGCGACCGAGTACGTCGAGGAATGCGAGGCAAGCAGTGCAAAAGGGCGGTACATCTGCGGCAGCGAAAAGACGGGCGCTTGTATTTAGCGGTGTGCAGGTTGGTCGTGCACCGGGTTAAGAGGAGGGAGCATATCGCGAGATAGGATCGGACGCGGTAGCCGCGTACGACCGGCTGGTCGAGATAACCATCGAACCAAACGAACCTGGCCAACCCCTTTTGCCTGACTTTTCAGCCACCTTGCAACGATTCGGATATCGCGGCTGATCTATTATCTCTCCCTCGCATTTCGGCCCACTTTATATTGTATACACAGTGTATGCGAACGCGGGGCTCAACGACGATATATCGCCATCTGTGGCTCATTAGCTTAAGCGGTACAAACCGAGTAGCGCGGTCTCTCGCCTCGCTTCGTTGCGTCTTACCGCTCGGGCACTCGCGAGTCCGCTCGACTCCGCTCGACTCCACGCTAGCCTCGCCTCGCCTATCACCGACCGCTTAACGGCCATTATACGGATTATTACCTTGCTCCTCGAGTGGAAAACTGCCAACTGACGCCGTCTTGAATCCCAAAACGAACGAGGAAGCAACTTTTTTTTACAGCGTTTCGGCTTCTAGGCGAGCACCGCCTTCTACTGGCCAGCCTGCCGTAGTTGAGGCGACTGTCGGGCCATCCATGCCCCTTGGCGAATCGTCCCGCCGCTTCTCGTTAATCTTTATCACGCGGAAACGATATTCAATTAGATGCGGCGTCGATCTAGACAGTTAATCAATTTCACGTTCTGTCCACGGATGACGGGTACATTTTTGAAAGTTTCTCTTCTAAATTTGTTGCTCGTTAACAGCGGCTACCGTTAGCCTACGGTTGGAGCGGACACGTGTCCCGAAGAACCGTCGTTCCGACGAACGAAACAACCGAAAAATAACGTACAATGGCTCGAAGTATTATACTTTATATGATACGTTCTTTGCGTTATATCGGACACTTTGAAACTTCGCTGGCGCTATAACGATTCATGACCATTCCGATTATAGTGGGAAAACTTCGAATCGATCTGATAATGTATACAGAAACTAAAAGATATCTGCTGCAAACGTCTAGGAAAAAGTTTCTAAATTATCGTACTACGTATCTAGTAACAAATTACTAGCTATCTTAAACATGTCATGTACGTAAACACGTAATAAATGTTGAAGACGAGCCCACTGAATATTGCGAGTTATTAATATAACGAACGATCAATCGTTTAAATACCTGCGTGATCTCTACGAATGTACAATGTATGTGCGCTAAATATATTCTGTGTACTATGTTCCTTCGTTAATATTCTATATGCATTTTTCAATTTGTTTTAAAGTCTATCGATTGAATCGTATCTCGTCGCGTCTCGTTAGAATGCCGAAGAAATTTCTCAATGTTGCTATAATCCGCATAATGCACTCGTAAAAAGTTTCTACGAGTGTTGGAATCTCGAATACTTCCGTGAACTACCGTAACTGCTTTCCTAAGAATCCGTGAATTTGATTGCTGTAATAATCGTACTCGTCGGAAGACGCATCTAATGTAACCATAGCTTTATACAAGCGTTACGGTGTCATTCGCAAATCGAGCGAAGTTATATTTAGTTGCCGTGCTCCCGATCACTTACACGAGCATCTGAGTTTTAAGTCTCGTTGGTATTTGTCAGGCGGATTAGAAGCGGATAACAAGACTCTGACGCAAACGACGGCCACGAGTTATACGCGCGTGCTATGACAAAAATTCTGACGACTTAATAGCTTGATACGACTCGTAATACGTACGTGTACGAGATCCGTCGTTCCGCGAATTTTATTAGCGATACGCGCGCATCTTAATCGGCCTCGGAATGCTGTGACGCGTGAACACCGGTTTCATGGACTCGTCCATGCGAGTCAGATTAATATTCGAATGATCCCTGGAGAATTCCGTGAACCTCCTGCATTTCGCTGGTGTGGAACGCAAAAGGAAATGTTCGAAGGTTACACAAACACGGCAACGGTTTTCACGGAAACGTTTCATTACCAAGCTTGCTTAAGACCAAGAGGCAGCATGGTGACAAGCATCTAAATTACTTGTTGTGACTACGATTGTTCGAGAATACTTGGGATACCTTTTCAAAGCGCTTGTAATTCTTTTTAACTGTCATATCTCTGAACACAACTGCAGCTAGGAATACTCGATATACGGACGTCGCGAGAGAAAAAGCAGGATAACTTTATGTTTTTTGATTTGCTGACTTTGATTTGGTTCGGTAATTGGAAAGGAACATTTCGATATGACACAGTGGCACAGGAAGATAATACGCGAGACCCGAAAATGAACGATAAGTCTACGAAGTTTTGTAAAAAAAAAAAGACGGTCTTGAGTTTTTCACATTTGCACGTAAATCTAATACGGACTACAAGATACAGGTTTCGGTGATGTAAAATTGATGGAATGTAGAATTCGGCGCATACAATTTCGAATAATGAACCGATCTTTCGCAAGCGATGCCGTATTCCGCGACAAGACGAGCGTATTGGAAAGACAAAGTGACGCGATTACGATGGTTATCTTTTTAAAATTTGATGAAAATTGTGCCAGACGAAAATACGGTTTATGGAGAGGATGAGTTGAAACGGCGGCTAGTGTGCACGGCCGCCACCCACGCTGGCCGGAACACGAACGAACAGGTAGGTAATACATGGTGTACGGTGGCATGACAATAGTCGCGTCGTTGTCACAATGACAAGAAGGGAACCGGTATTGAAAGGCAAATGAGAGGCAGCGCTGCTCTTCCTCGCCTTTTAGTTCATCTCCTTTCTGTCGCGCACCCACATCCGCTGCCTTTCAAGTAGCACCCCAAAACACACCTTACGCAAATTAATGTCGCATGCTAACAGGACCCCGGTTCCAATGACCGGGACAACGAAGTGCCTAAGGACAGTTGGCTCGTCATCGTCTTTAATAATGATTCATCGCCATACGGCGCGACTAATTGTTTACCGGTCGTTCACAAGCAGCTTCTTCACCGTGAACGTTTCTTCTGTCGTCGATACGCATGCCACGCATGCATATGTATTCTCACGTGGCTTTCTCCTTTGTTTCTTTTTCTGTTCGGCCCGCTATTTTACGGCTCGTTTTCTTGTTCGGCTCGATTCCCTGGTTTCCTGTTTCACGTTTGTTTTCCAACTATCCATGGTGTTTTCTATTTCCTGCGCCGATTCTTCACGCTATAGATTGTGAATTGTAACGTTCGCTTTAGACTAAATTAACTTAGGTGTTTCAAGCTTCGATGAACTTTCATTTTTTCATCTTTCGTTGCTCTTCCGCATACATTCATTGATCCCCTTTCTCTTTAAATATCTGTTATATAGCATGTATTTACGTTGTTGCTTTCAAATAGAGTTGTTTGATATCGTTGAATTATGTATCTGATATATAATTCAATTACATACATTCTAACGGAGCGGTGTGGAGAACTGCATTACCGGCACCATGGTCTTGCTTTGCCATCTGTCTTTGGACGCTAGACTTACTCGTATGGTAGTTACCTTCTGTTTCTCTTATCGTTTGAGTATCATTTTCAGCATTACCGACTCAGCATAAGATTAATATACTGAGAATAAGATTACGACGTTTATAGCGATTGGAAGTTAAACTTTCGCTCATTATTTCAGATAAAGTCTAAAGCAGTATATGTGATTGTCTGGAACGGAATGCGGAATTCTATATTTCTATATTAATCAGAGTTCTGTATCTCTACGTGTCTTTGCTGTATGTATAATTTATAGCTGTAATATAGCTGTGATATTCCAACATCTGACAAATTATGCTATCTAGCTTCTGACGCGACGTATCGATTCTTTTTTATGGAATTTATATAAAAATTAATGTCGATAAATATATTCTACCGCCGAAAAAATAATCTCTGTGTTCCGTATGCGTTATAATCCAAGCAACAAATGCTTCAAAGCAGAAGCCAAATGCGATATTACATCTAGATAACTTTTATTAACCAATATAATCGTATATTGTTACAAATGACGGCGGTACAATATCGTACCGCCCCAACGGATTACAATGAAACGGCGTGTTAACGTTATACAATTAAAATGGGAATCGATGAATGAGCGAATTTTACGAATGTTTACGGTCGTATCGTCGCTACTCGACTTGAAGAAACTGCATACACGACAACATGTAATTTGTAGAAGTTTTATCCTTGTGTCTCGCGTATTGAAACGTTACTCTAATCCCATTGTTTGCGTGAATTGTTCGCCACCTGCTCGTATTATCGTATCTATCTGATAGAGTGGTGAATATGTCGGTTGTGCGCGCGTATTGTATATGTGTACAAACTGTAATTATGCTCGAAGACATCGAAAACTCACTACGTAATGTTAAATGACGACGTGTCGCGGATTTGCCGTCGGTTCGCGCCCTCGCGGTTTTTTATTCCCCTTTATTCTTTATCGTCACTGGAATTAATTACGCAGGAGCGTGCGTTTGCGTGATCGCGCAAACTCGTTTGTCATTCTAATTATCCTTCTCTCGTAAAATTCCTCGTAATTCTAGACGTAATTTTCCACCGTACCCGATCCAAGAAGCTAACTGTAGCTGTTGAATCGAAGATTCGCGTGTTCTCCACGAGTTTCCTTGCTTTCGAAGCAAATCCGCGACTCATTGATTAGGCTTACGGCTACTATCGAGATACTGATGTACATACACAAGAACCATGATTCTCCTGTTCTCTAGAACACGGGTAGAGTATACAAAGACGTTGTTTGCCGAATAAAAACGCGTTGCACGCGTACCGTTGCCCAATCACTCGCGCAAACGCGTTCCGCACGCACTCGTACACGCACTCTCGATAAACGCTGGAAGGGTACTGGCTTCGTATATCTCTCGCTCGTTTTCCGTTTCTGCTCGAAAATCGCTGGCTTTGCTTCTTGTTCCCTCTTCGTATTTGCGCGTGCCTCGGTTTCCTTCGCGTCTTCCTCTTCGCCTTTCTTCTCTATTATCACTCTTCGCGACTTTTGTTGGTCCTGTGTGTGGCAGTGCCTTGTTAACTAAGATTTTTGTTAGAACGTCACAGTGATTTCTTCTTCAGTCGTTGTTCCGTCCCCGTGGACTCGCATCCCCTTCTTCGCGCTACATTCTTCCCTTACATGCTAATCTTGGCGCAGTGCGACAGTGGTAAAGATTCGAGCGAAGGAAAGAGCAAACGAACGTTCGTTTCTCTTCGCTTTGTTCGATTGTTGCGTCGAAATCAGTGGAGGCGGGTGTGTAGGGTTTATGGCTTTTTCGCGGATTCACGGTTGTTGAAACGAGGGAATCGAGGGCAAGGGGGTGCGAACCACATTTTCAATTGATCTCCATTGACACGCGCTCTGACTAAAATCGATCGATTGGTCGTAAAACAGTCGACGACGAAACTAACGTGCTTTCGTTTGAACTTTCAAGGAGGGGTTTGATGAGATTTCGAATCACAATTTTAGGGAAATAGACGCGGCACCCCCTTTCTATCGAAAACGCCTCGAGAACAGAACTCGCAACAAAATTGCTCTTCGTTTCACAGACACTCTGCTGAACAATAACTTACTGTGCATCGTTATTTACATATTCGCACGCAGCATTCCATTCGCAGTCGCGCACATCGAAGTCAATAAAAGATCTCCATATAATTGTATTTATATTTATATATATTTATATATATATATATATATAATATATCTATCTATCTATATATATATAATATATTTTTTAATTTTTTCATATTTATATCGTATTACTTTTTAATAATGTCGTCTTGGATTACAATTATGTATAATTAATCTTTATGTATAACTAGTGTCACAACTTCGTCCCTCTCGTTTCCATTATCCCATTTCCCCTCTCTCGCTCTTTATATCTCTTTCACCTATACATATGTCTAAGAATTAAAATATTTAGACTCGAGTAGTAGCTAGGTACGTACTTCGATAGGGCAAACTTTTGTTAGGGGTTGGAGTCTTTGCTTTCTGAGTTTCACGGAATCCGTGGAGGGATTTTCAATGTATAACGACTATGTAAACACGTGTGTTCTCTCTTGGTTTGCTTGTTCAACGATCTACGATGTACGATATCCATAGCGAATTAAGTGTGGAAGGTCGATCTACCTCTTTTCAACTCTCCCGATTCTCGAGATAACTTTAGAAGCTAATCGACGATGTTAATTAACAATAACTTTCCGTGAATGGTATGTGTGATTGTGTGTGTGCGCGCGGGTGTGTGTGTGTGTGTGTGTGTGTGTGTGTGTGTGTGTGTAAGATTCACTACTAGTGTACCGACTATAATTTCATCGTCGTATAATCTTCTCTTGCACGTCCATCATAAAACATCGTCTACGATATTTCTTTACTCTTAATCTCTTAGTCTCGCGATAAAATCTACATTCGTGGTTTCTCATCTCATCGCAGTGGTGCGAACATTCTCGAGCCTGTTTCGAACGCCCGGATTTATTTCGAACCAAACAGGGGAAAAAAACGAAGAAAGAAGAATACACTCTTCAACTCTTTATACACAATTTTTCTTTCTGTTTTCTCGCTGTCGTCGTCGTCTTTCTCGTCCATTCTTCTGTCCCGTTTTTTTTTTTTTTATACATGCACGTCATTCGATTCGAATACATGCTTCGATGTCGTCGGAACACTCTCCGGAGCATGAATGTCGAAAGGGTGTGTCGATAAAAGATTCTAAAAGTTAGAAACAGTTTTGTACTTTGCAGCACGCAACGAGAAAGAACGTCGAAATTGTTTTGGCGCGCCTTCTCCTTCCGGTTCTTTGATTTCCTTTTGTCGATCGATCGGCAAACGAGCGGGCAAGTTTCGTCCTTCCCGAGGGAACGGCGAGTCCTTGTACTCATCAGAACAAAAAGATATCGTTCGCGAGACCAAAAAGCGTCGTGTCGAAATGTCAAGCGTGTGTTGCTTGAACGCGGCTCAAAGGAATTACCCTGTTCCTGCATCGAGTCCTGCATCTTTTCTCTTTTCTTCGACTGTTCAACGTTTTTTCCCGCTTCCATTTTTTTTTTTTTTTTTTTCAGTCGCGAGAAAGGAATCACATGGCTATTTACCTAAAACTATCGCGTGCCATGCTAACGAAGAATATACTCGATCGCTAATATGAGGTGACTCGTTAAGAAGATCGTTCGTTCGCTCCTCCTTTTCTTCAAGGTACTGTGATCGCTAATATCCACTTTTTACTAAGAAATTTCTAATTGGATTTCTGGCACACCTCGGCCGAACGATGGAAGCGATGTCGTTTGAGCAAGTTCGAGTTTGCGATTGGAAATGTTTTTGATGGATCCCGAGGTGTGGAAGAGCGAAGCGATCTCTTAAATGCTCTCGATGCACGATGGGGCGAAGGTACATATATAATATATAAAAGTAGAAAATTTCACGGCAGTATATAGAGATCGTAAAAGGTGTGAAACACGGTGAAAGGAAATGGGCCCTATTTCGTGAAATGGTATTGCACGTACACTGTGTTCGTATGGTTTTCTCTAGAACTTTTTGTGCTTTTTATGGTGAATACGATCGGTTTAATTATTTGCTTTGTACCTATGCGAAATTTTCGTTTTCTTTTCTTCTCGGCGGTCATGGATCGACCTGTTCCTCCTGATCCGTGCTCTCTCGTCTGACTTTACCGATCAAGGAAGCAACGTCCAAGCTGTTTTTTTAAGCTAAGAGAACCGAGGATAAAATACATAATGCGCGTAAAAAAATAAAACGACGCTTCGCGATCCTCTGCGGTTTCCTCGCGAAGCCCCGACCTCGAAGACGCAGCATCGACACCTGCGCCTTCTACTTTGACCCCCGACTTTTAAATCGTCGATCGAGTTTCCCGTTCTTTCCTCGACGAGGACCGTAAAAGCAACGTCTTCGTTGTCGCTCCTATTCCGCTCGTCGTTCCGTGCTTACTCGGCCGTTTTCGCCAAGATTTTAAAGAAGAGACCGGAAGCTGCTCCGATTTCTCCGGCGATCCACGAACGCCCCAAGATATGTCCAATTATCGGCTTCGGTCAGCGTGACTCGTCGAAACCTCGAAGCCTCTCTTACCTGCTGGTAATCCATCCCTTTGTCCGAGTGTTTCACTCGAGATTGACTCGAGTGACGAAAAGATGGACCGAAAGCTCGAGATCGATCGTGCAGCCAAGAATGTTGTTCGTCGTCGAGAGAAGGCAACCTCGGCCTCGTGTAATTCTCCATTCTCCAAATCTTTGTCGATTCTGTCTGCGAACGACGATCACTCCGGGCCATTGATGCCAATGAACGGCCTGTTCGTCTAGTCGAGACGCGCCTTATAGCTGGTCTTCCATATCTCCGCGAACGTGACCGCGCTGTGGAACCTGTGGAAGATGCAGAGCGGCAGAGTGACCCTCTGCACGATGGCCCAGGCGAGGAACCCGTAGAAATCGAGCTGCACCGGGTTCGCCATCACTTTCTGCGACTCGAACGTGTAGATGACCCACATGGTCAGATTGCAGATCAACAGGAAGGTGACTACCTGTCGACCGGGCTTGCTGCGATCGTGCTCCGGCAGGTGAACCCTTCTACGAGAAACGTCCGCGATGAACAGCATCTGAAGGATCACTTGTGCGACCGACAGAAGACCGGTCAGCATCACCAGAAGATTGGGTTCGTGTGTGAACGCTGCTAAGGAACCGGCGATCACGCTGAACACGGCGTAGACGAACAGGCCGAAGCCAGATACGCGAAGAAGGATGTCGTTCAAGTCGCTTTGCTCTTCGGCTTTGAATTTCAAGCTCTGCACCCGTATGAATCCGACGATTATGGCGACGATCGACAGGACCATTAATACGCAATGGGAGACGTCTGCTAGATAAATGGCGACGAGACCGAAGTCCGGATGATGGATCAGCACGAAGAAGAGTATCAAGCAGATCAGGGAGCCAACCAGCAGCAACAGGCCGAAGAACAATCCTTTGCTCGCTCCTACACAGTCCACCCTTGTGTGACCTATTTTTGCGTTGAGAGATGCGTTTAGTCTCGCACCGCTTTAGTCGAACGTTATTTTAAGCAGTCTTGCGAACCAGGTTATTTTAAGCCAAAGATTTAACCATGGTCATTTGGAGACGAAACGTTCGACGAGCTACTATTATGTAAATTATAATATGAATTCTTCGCAACGTGACTCTCGTGTGTTGAGAAAGAAAACGCTAAGTGATTTGGACGGTTTGGGATTGCATTAATCGCGAAAAAAGAAATGAAATTACCTGCATGAGCCAAAGCGACGGCTCTCCGTGACAGCATAGCCTCGAGGCGGCGCTCAAGGTCTGCTTCCACTTGATGCGGCCAACGAGGATGTCGTCCAATGTGTTTCCACATGACGTAAATCACAGCGGCGCCAATCAAACTGTACTCGATAATGAATGGAAACAGATACGGTTCTGCGTCTTGCACGATAGTCCCCATGATATTGACTCGGCCGCAGGAATTCGATACGATCTCCTCGTCCGTTAATGCCTCCGCGTACGCTCCGAAATTCGGGCTCCAATATTCGCTGCTATTTGTCTGGTTATTCACATCGAAGATTTGATGTATCTGTAATATTTCGTTACAAGATTTATTTACCATAACGTAGAGAGCTCTACTTAGAAACGATCCTATAGAGTGCACTGATTCCCTTCGCTTCCTGCTACTGTTCGTTCGTCCGTACTAGTATCCGCTTGAATCATGGTAAATTAAAAGGACCGGATTTTGTTCCAAGAGTTATTCCCGAACTCCTCGACGAAGAGAAAGAATAGATCTAGCTTCGTCCTAACCATTCTCTGTTAATGAATTTACGTTACACCGAGCTCGAGACATACAAGATTAGCAGAAAGTAACAGAGCTGGCTCGTTTGAATTTAGGCGAGACGATTCTGTCAAGCGATTACCATCTTAATAGAAGTTAGCGTACAAGTAAACGTAGTCAATCGGCGGAAGCTTATTTAATCAGGCTGCAATTAAGATTTCATTGCGGTAAATGGAGTTCCAGCCTACCTAAAATACACTCGAAATGTCTTTACCTCTTCCTTGTTTTCGGCTTGAGGAGCGTCGAAAAGTTCTATGAAGAAAGACGAGAAAGTGGTCGACGGTGTGGTAGTGGTTGTAGCAGTGGCGGTGGTGGTGGTTGTACTGGGAGTAGTCGGGGTAGTCCTTTCCTCGGTGGTGGCTTTTGACGTGAACGTAGTTAGGAAAGTGGACAAAGTGTTGGCAGTGGTCGTAGTCAAACTAGGCTGGGGAGTTGAGGTGGAAGTAGTCGTTGAGATCGGAGGGTTCCAGCCGGTAGTAGTGGTCGACGTTGGGGTCGTGACAGCTCTCGCGATCGCCCTTGCCGTCGTTCTCATCACTCGACCCAACGAGGCAGCTATCGTGCTTGCGACCGACGTTGAAACGGTCGATGACCTCGTGGCGGTTAATGGCGCCTCGCGCAAAAGAGCCACATCCCGAGGCGCTGTTCCCAATATGGCTCCCGCGTTTCTCATCGAGTGCTGTTTGATGCTCTCTAAATATATTCGATCGCGATATTAGCGAAATTTCTTCGGTCGCTTGGAGGATTTCTATATCGCTTGGAGTATTGAGAGCAACAGCGAACCAAGCAATATTTTTTAACGCGAGTTTATAGTATCTATCTGTTGCAATATGGTAAGCTGTATCAACCAGTCAATTCTTTGTCCATTTCTATCTCTTTTTGCACAAAACGATAGATCTCAACAGTTTATTTGCAAATACACGTGAAATATCTTTTTCTTATTTTTATTATAAATTACGATCTTCTAGATATCCCGTCCACGTATATTTTAACCAATGCAGTTTAATTTGTTACGTATTGCATATTGGTCCAGTTTTGCTCCCAACACTTTGCAAATGTCGATCTTCCTTTATAACGAGAATTTACCAAGAATGCCCGCCTCGAATTGACCCATTTTCTGATGATGCTTCGTGATCTCCTTGATGCTCTCCAACACCAAAGTACGAATCCAGACGCAAAGATTGGTAGCCACCACGTGCATCAGCCCGAAACGCGCGATCACTTTGAACCGGTGAATGTTGAGCTGGGAAAACGGACAGTCAATCTCATATTCGCAAGTTATCTAAAAGGATGACGGTTACTCGCCGATACGCTCGTCTACCTACCCTCGAGTTCATGAAGATGAAATACATCTGCATGAACGTGAAAATCATTTGCAGAACCGGATTCACACCCTGGAGAATCTGGTAACACGGTGACGTAGGTGGTACCTCGAAAAATGTGCCGAATTCCAAACCATTGTAGACCATCGTACCCAAGCCGAAAGCTACGGACAAACGAAGTAAAATTCGTGTTTGCAAATAAGTCGTTCTACTTGGATTGGAATTTAAATTTCAGTGGAAATTCGAATTAAGCTGAAGTTGGAATCTAACTCACGTTTGAATTTCAAACGTGAAATTCAAACGTGAAATTCAATTTTCTCACCAATTGCTCCGATTCTGAGGAAAAAGCTTCCATGACTCTGGTCGTTTTGCGAAGTCTTCCGTTTCCGTAGAGCCCGCGTGGCCACGCCAGCCTCCACATCAGCGGCATCCTAAATCAATTTTTTCTCTCTCAGGAAATCGTCGTTAAATTCAATTCAACCGGTGCTGGACCAGCCAACTACACCATCGAACTACCTTCAATTTCGCGGCTCGAATTGACTTTTTAAATACTGTTTCGATACTGAAAGGACAGCGAGCTTTAACGTGGATGGGAAACTGTCGAGTTTCAGTCTGGCAGAAGATTCGCCTGACAACGAATGGGAGAACTGTAGCATGCGCCTTCTGATAGACGGTCGACGACGACAGATAACCCACTTACGTCAGCGTTTCTTTTAAAATCGCGTCGTCCTATCGGCTCGATATTCGTTCTACGGAATCGAAACCACGAAAGCAGCATTACAACGAAATTAGTAACGCTGCGTGACTCATCCTAGTATTTCTAGTTGCTATGACAAACGAATTACGAATTGTTGCTTGTACGTTGACAGGTTAAACCCATTTTATCGATATATCTGAAGCTTAAAATACTTAAGACGATAAATACTTAGTACGATAAAAGAAAGTCGAAGATGTTTGAAACCCGACCTGGTACTCTTTTTTGCTTTTCGACGACTTCTGCTCTTTGTCCTTTTTGTCCTTTTTCTTGTTTTTCTCCTTCGGCTCCTTAGGTGGTTTCGGTGGCCTCGGAGGTGGCGGTGGTGTGTCACCGCCTCTCGAGCAGCAGGCGCTTTCTTGAAGTAGGAAGCAGAACACGTACAACAGGAATAAGATGCTAACACCGTACAGATACGTGAAGAATCCCTCGTAGTAATAGAGGGGCAGTTTGTGCGTGACCACCTCGCTTATCACATAAGCGATGCACACGACCACCAGTAGTTTGGCGTAGATGAAACTCATGATAATGAACAGCGACGTCCTGCAAGAAAAAAAGAACGAGAAGTCGTGCGTATATGTCGAGCAACGCGAATCGATCACGATCCTCGCGATCGTTGCATCTCTTCAACGATCAGAATTTCCTTATTCCTCGAGTCTCACCGTGTCTTTCGGACTATTTGTACCCTACTACCATGCCTTGGAACACCCCCGGCTCTGTTTACGTGATTGTTCTCCATACAAGGCACTGTTTCCACTTCCATTGCGAATTGATCGAGGCCGACTGCACGTACGCGACACTTTTTTTTTTTTTTTTTCTAACAACCGTTTTTTACTTCGTAGCTACGAATATCACAGACGAGTCAACGTCGAGCCGTATTTACACTCCTGCATCCGAGTGAATTATTTGCTAGCGCCGGTAGTAACAGTAGTGCCGAATACTCGATTCACTGGCGTGCTATTTCCGACGTCGAACGTACGTTGGACCGCGAGCATCGAACTCTGCTTGATTTTTCACAGCCTCCTCTGTTCTTCTTCCTCTATTCTCGTAAATTGTTTATTCGATCATTCGCATTAGCCACTCGCGTACTTCTCCATTTCCGTTCGACTCCTCGAGCGCGATCGTTCGCACACGCCAGTCCACGAAACTCTCGACGCAAACTGGTTCAACAATTTTCGTTGGACGATGCAAGGTTCACCGACGCTGCACCTCGAACTCTCGCGCCTCTGCACCGTTCGTCCGCCACGGCGTTCTTTTCTCATTAAAGGTTAGGTCGCGAAATCGATAATTTGCGTACGCGAAGGGGAGAGTGCGTCGCTGGTCGATCTCGTTGGAAATTAATCGCGCGAGAAACCGGTTTCTTCCTGCGACCTACCTGACAGAAGGATGACGCAGACGCGCGCGCGATCAAAACGATAATAAGAAGAATATGAGCGAAAGAAGAAACAAAGAGATATCTCGAAATGCGCGGAACGTCTGCGGTGCAATTGCAGCGCGTCGCGACGTCTGCACGAGAATATCAGGGGCTCGGCGACGTATGGTGCATCTTCGTCAAGAAGGGCTTAACCACCCTTTGTCACGCTGGCATTTCAGGGGTTGGAGCGCAGACTTTATTGTGTTCCGCACGAGTCTGTACACTCGTGTCAGGCATTTTTTCTGCTCTTCGATGATTACATCGCGGGCCGGATAAAGGATCGTGATATTTAGCGAGACGCAGCGAGATCAGATTTTTTCATTCAGCTTTTATATCTTTCCTCGACCATAACCCGTTGGTATTTCCGCGATCTACCTACCGTCTACCTACCATCTACCTACGTAATTTTCTTCTTCGTTTAACTTCGAAGTTTTTGCGTTACATAATAAATATACCTGTTACACTTACCATGTTAAAATAATTTTCGCAACAAGGAAAAGAAAAACACTAGAAATTCGCGTCCTTTTTATTCTATCGTAAAACGTGAAACAATGTCTCGTAGCAAGTTTTTCCCGTTTTCAATGTCGCTGCGAATTATCGTTAAAATTTCGCAGACTTTTCACGCTGAACGTCTGTTGCCAGGAGCAAGATAGCGAGGCGAGTCAAGGATGGAGAGCGAAGGTGCCTGCAGGGATGAAATTGTCCGAAGTTTTCGAGGCGATAGAAGACAAAAACGAAGAGAAGCGAAGGTAGGGCGCGTGTTCCGCGGTATGGCCTTTTTTTCCACTTCTGAAGAAGAAAAGCGGCGAGAAGTGGAAACAGTGGCGGATAGCACAGACTCCGAGCGTACCAGGCTGCCACACGGTCGATATTTCAAAGTACCGACTTTCAGCCGCTGGTCTTTCGCTCTATACCTCGCTCTCTCCACTCGCTCCCGCCTCATCTGCGTCCTATCGACGAATTTCGCTCTCCCCTTCGCGTTCAATCACGGCTGTATTCTTCCTCGACAATCGTGTACATATTTTCACGTTTCTCGGTCAAGCCCATCGTCCAAGCATTTAATTTATCGTCGTTTCGCTCCACGAGATGCTCGTCGTTCGTATTCTTGATCATTCAAAAAATGCGTGTTAATTTCCGTTCTATTTTAACCACGGGCAATTTTAGCCCGCTGTTTCGCACTGTAGTTGATCCACGAGAACGTTTTAGCGTTATTTTCGGTGGTGTGTTACACGGATTGTTTTACGAGCGTGTCGTGCTGGTCGTGTTGGCGGCACGGAGGTATGTACAGTCACGTTCACGAGACCCGTAATACTGCCTTGTCTCAGCGTCTAGACTCTAGACCGACGAAGCTTCGCTTTCAACCCGTGTTAATGCAATTGCGACTGCGACTGTGTAATTCGAGAAGGTATCGCTCGGCCGTGTTGCATCTACACATCGTCGTATCACTGTCATACTTTACCGCTCGATCGATGGTAATAAATTATAAATCCCAGCGAAACTAGTTCGCGCCATTATCAACCGATCGATGTTCGCTGTCCGCGTGATTTCTTCTTTGTCTCTTTTCCACTCGTTGTCCTCTCGATGCAAGGCAGGGAAATTAAATCATCGATTGGGCGCACGATTTTCTGTTTCATTATCTCTTCAAGCCTATCGTAGGCGTTAAAGAGCTTTCATTCACCGTCGTATAGACAGTCGTTCTCCTTTCTCACGATTCTCTAATCCCACGATTACGAGCAGAACACGCGAGCGCTCCCTTGCCTCTCGTTTCACGCTCGACACGCGTTCATCAATTTCCATGAAAAAAAGGTGTCGTCGCGTTCCAGGGTTAATGCTCGTCGGCCTGTCTCACCTCTATTCCCTTGGGCTAGCTCGATATATCGAAGATAAAACACACGTATACCGTCCCTCCTCGAAATACGTTCGCGCTCCACTTCCTCGATTCTTTCTCGAGAATGATTTCCATTCGTTCGTGGCCGCAACCTCGGTCGGTTAGTTACTTCTTTCAGCCTGGGGTAGTAGGTGGTGTACGTGCGCGAGTGCATAACTCGGGGCCGCGTATAATGCACACTAGACGCAAGACGCTTCATAGGCAGCAGCGCGACAGCTAACGAAGTGCGTCGTAAATAGACACGCGGACGAAAGCCGCCATTTCGAGTCGAATACACAGAGTATTCTGTGACGAATGGTACGTCCGCGAAGAACGACGTTTTACGCACAAAATATGGAACCGTGGACGTGCGATATTTTTAGCTTATCGGATCCTTTTGCCGATAGTACGAGACAAATTTTGTTACTTTGTCCAAATCTTCTCTCTCTTTGAAAATGACGCTGACTGAGGTTTGTACAGAGATTTGTATGCCTGCAGATTTGGAATCGTTTCCCTCTATAGGATTCCTTTCTCAATGGTAACACGATTTCGCTATCCTGTCTGTTTCTTTCTTTTGAAAATAACGCTACCTGTATATGTACGATGTATGTATGATGTACATGTATCGTCACCGATTCCGAATATCTTTTTATAGTGTTCTTTTAACGATAATAACATTATTTAACACGCGGGTTCCCTCTCGATTACATCTCGCATTACGGGGCTCCGCGTTCTTTTCTCGTTGCGCCCATTGAAGCAGCCATACATTCATTCGATCAGTCTTCGTCTCTTGTCTTTGCACGCTAATCGTGGGTGTGCTTTGAAAAGCGTCACATCGTGCGATAAACGCAACCCATTGTGTAGAAAGCGAGGCATTGAATCGGTTTGCCAGTGGAAATCGTTACACGCGCGTCTGCTTAGACGTTCTCGAGCGGAAGCCGCCTAACGGAGAATCGCTGTTCCGGGATCCACTGCATATGTTGCGTGCTCGTGTTTCCGGAAGTTGCTTTCCATCGTCGACATCCCGACGTCGGCCGACGTTCGGCCCAGTATTCATCGATGCGTTATCGAAATTCCAGAACGGATAGCTGGTCGAACGTTCCACTGGAATGACGATACTTTCCCACGTTCCTTCGATGAGCCACAAACACGAAGTATCGAGAAAATGTTGGCGAGTTGGCTCGTGGAATTTTTAATCAGGTCGACCCAACTATCCTATGGTACGATGTTTATTAATTCCGTTTAAACAGCAAATTGTTTTTCCCCTCTTCTACGAGTTTTTAACTATTCTCTTATCGAGGGTAGTTTAAAGCAAACCTCGACGGCGTAGCAAAGAATCGAAAGGTCGAAAAGCGAGAATTTCCAGAGAGGTTCAACTGGTGCTCCTAGATAATTACCATTCGTTAGCGTGCAGATTACGAGAGCTCTGGTCAAGTGGATTCTTGACCTAGTCCCGTTTCTTCTCGTAATTGCGCGGCGGAAAAAAAAAAAGAAAACGGTAACGTTCGGCTAATCCCTCGTTAAAATGCGCAAACGACCGATGTTCATGCTCCGACACGTTTTTAAATAGCTGAAATTGACACGACGGTTAAATAAAAGGAAATTCAGTCGACTAAAAGGACGCGACGGTCGTCACGTTGCATTTACTACTGGGACAAGCGATGTGTCGAGGAAATGATAAAAAAAGAAAGGAAGAAAAGAACAAGAAACCATAAATGAAAATGACGCCCCTGCCTTCTCACATGATTTTTCTCTACGTCTACAGCAGCCGGTCTTACTTTTTCGCTGGGGTCGAGCGCACGTTCTTCAGCTCCATCTCTTTGTTCGCCGCGTTGTTCTTCTCGGCGTTGTCCTGCGCGTTTGGCGACGAGTTTTGCGGATTCAGAGGCCTGGTCACCGGGAGCGTCGCCGTGTTGTCTGCAGCGGCAGCCTCCACCTCCACAGTGGCGACCTTGCAATCACCACCACCCAACATCGCAGATTTCTTCTTCCCTCACAATGGACCCTAACGATCGGCAAAAGACACGGCTGGATCTCACCGGGAATATACCACGATTTTCCTATCCTGAGATCCAAACGCGAGATTCCGACAGGAGCTCGATTACGACACAGCCGCCATTTTGGCGAACACCTAGAGCACCGTTCCAAGTATCCACGATATTTTGACTGAAAAATCCTCCCCTCGACGTTGAAGCTTTGACACGCTCGTCTACTGCCTCGATAGTAGCGAATAAAGAGAGATATCGGATCGAACAGAGCGAACGGAAGCTGATCGGAGCGCGAAGCGCCAGAGAGTCGACGCGGATGAAAGGTTTCGAGACACCATTTCCGAAAACGAGGGCAGCGAGCGCGAGTCAAAAACTCTCTCCCCAAATTGTTGCTCTCTGTTTATTCGATTCCGCGGTTCACGCCTGCGCGTTCGTCCCTCGGACTTTTTGCTGCGCCTCACCTCGGTCCTCGAATCGGATGAATGATAGCGTCGGAACTTTAACGAGATACGTATAAACGAACATCGACGGAACGGATGACGGGCGTGTGTGGTAAGATCGACAGATTTTTGTCGGGGACTGTCGGTTTCTCTTTTCTTTTTTTTTTTTTTTTTTAGCAAGAGATTTATCAACAAAGAACGCGTCTCGCTCCTTTTATTCCCCTACTCCCGACGAAGAAATTTATCGACCAACGGTCCGAATGGTCCGATCTGGTCAGAGAAAAGAGGAAGGGTCGGGCGAGATTTTGGGGCTCGAATTGAAAGGGCGGTCCGGCTCGGCGACCGCGTAGCCGCGATCGAACGCGAGGAAACAAAGAGAAGAAGAAAGGCGCGACAGAGGGCGAAGAGAGAGAAAGGAGCGTGGCCAAAGGGCGAGAGAAGGGACCGCGCGATCAGAGTTGGGAAAGAAGAACGTCGTCGGGAGGAACGAAGCTGTGGACCACCCCAAAGGTTTTCTCTCTCTCTGATCCCGCGCACTTAGTTGAACGAGCTAATGGAAAATCCCGTGCACACGACCGAACCTGAGGCTGGGAGGATCGAGCACTCTCGCTCCGATGACTGATGACGAGCACGACGACAGGCGACGGCCGATGGGCGACAGGCGACGGGCGACGCGCGGCTACGATTACCAACCGAGTGCAATGTACACACCTCGACGAACGCCGACGTACCAACCGACGACGGACCGACGAACGAACCAACGAACTCTATCCAGTCACCGAGTACGCGACCAAGGAAGCTCACCTGCTGGAGAGGTGGTTGGCTGAAGGTTCTCGCGGTGACTGCACCCAGGGTTCGGCGGAAAAGGGTGTGAAGCGGAGAGACGGAGAAGGGATGGAGGATGGAAGATCGGCGAGAGAAAGAGGAAAGTTGATGCTGACGCGAGAGGAGAGGGGGCAAGGGCTAGACACGGAGGATGGGGATAGAGAAAGGGGGAAGCGGGAGAGTAGGACGAAGACAGGCGTGTAGGATACGTAAGTGGCGTAGAACGTAGAATCGGGGAAAAGAGAGAAAGAGGAACGGAAGAGCGGATGATAGAGATGGTGATGTAGACACCGAAAGGGAGTCTACCTTACGATGGCGGACGTAAACACAAGCGTCGAGGGTTAATCCGAGAGGAACGGGAGCAGAGCGAGAGATGGACGGATGGACAGAAGCCGAGCGAGATGGACTATGTTATCGGAGCGCGATGAAATGGGGGTAGAATCACGATCGCCGCCCCCAGCATCCCGGAGACTGAGGCTGGCCGGGAGGTCTCTTCCCGGGCAGCGGTAGCTTCTTGCACAAGCGCACTACGATCCGCGGCTTTCACTCTATATCGCTCTTTTCGCCTATCTCCTTCTCGCAACCCTGGCCTCTTTCTCCCCGATGTGTTTCATCTCTTTCTCGCCATCTTTCCCTACCGTGTCTCCTGTCTTTTTCACCCTTTTCGCTCCTCCGCTCCTTTTTCGATGCGTTCCATTCCCTCCACCCCTGGCTGTGGTCTCGTACGCGGAGATCCAACGAGAATCCTCCACCACGATTCCTCTCGGCTACCAAGCTACCCCGAAGCTGGCACTCTCTTTGTTCCCTCGGAATCTTCGGTCGCGTCATGAATTTTTTCTCCTCGTACTCGCCATGTCCCCATTTTCGTTCCTGCTGCGCTCTGTTTTCTTTCCAACCTCGTCTCCCTTTCTTCTACCCTTCCTCCTCTTCAACCCCTTTCTCCCCTTTCTCCTCCTATTCGCTCTTATAACCAGGCGAAACTTCGAACGACTCGGCTTCGAGTTGTTTTCTCGATTCAACGTCGATCGCGAGACAAGGAGCGACTTCTTGATTCCATCCGCGCTTTCCTTTTCAGCTTTGCCACGCTTTTCGTCTCGCGACTCTCGCCGACGTTGCTCGTAATCGCGGTCACTAGGTTTTCGGAGTAGCGTCGCGAGCCCGCGTGCTTCGCCAATGGTAAAACTGTATCCTCGCAACTGCGTCGTTGCAAGCCGTTTTTACGCAACGAAAAGCACCGTCAGAGCCGACTTTTTAATCTTCTCCCGAGCCTTTCTCGCCGACCTCTTTTTAATCCACGCGTTTCGCGGAACCGCGCCAGCGGAAATCGCGGCGCGAACAAAAATTCCTCTTTGCCGGTGGCCTTTTTCACCGTCTTGTCTCTGGCGACCGTGTTCATTCACACCCGCCAATGATAAACGCTGAATAAACATCCAGGCAACGTCCTCTTTTTTCTATTTTTATCCCCATCTTGCGTTATTTAAATATCCTTTCGCATCTATTTGCAGCCTCCCGGACGTGCTGGATGCTAAAGACCCGGCATCGATGCGTTTACGAGCAGCCTTTGTACTGCTCCTCCTCCCGCTCCAGCACAGTCGCTGTCTACGGTTAACAAGAATCGGTGAAGCACCCTTTGCCGGTAACTCGTCCTGCATCGTGGTCGTCAGGAGGGAGCCGTGTCTTTTGTCTACGTGAACTTCTGTATGGGAAACGCGTGCGCTATCGCGAATTCCCCTCGCGGCTCTTTTCGCGATCAATTCTCCCGAAAACTCGAGTATCATACTCTGTCATTCGGCATAAGACGTCGTACCATACATCCTGCACGATCGTAAATTTAAAAATAATTTCGCGATCGTTAGGGTAATAATATCTCGTACCGATCCTCCTTTTTTTTCCTATAGATCTGGTGGTCGCGTGTAATTCATTACCATTTAAGTTTCCCTCTCGAGTAGCAAAGTCCCACGGTTTGTTTCGTCGATATTTCACGATCACTTTCAACGCGTCTCTCTTCCCCCGTATCACGATACCTTCTCCATTGACTCGCAGATTCTCCCACTCTTCTTTCGCGAGACCGCAAGATCGTGTCTCTGTCCCGATAAGTTTTTAATTCCATGAAATAGAGGCGAGGGGAGAAGCGGCGTGTTTCGCGAAAGCGTTCCCTGCAAGTTGAAAGAGTGCGGCGCGCACATTCGGCTGCGTTCCCACGGGAGCACCCGGAACGGTGAGAGGTAGGAGATCTGGATGAGGGCTGCGGAGCAGCCGGGGGTGGGGGAAGGGGAGTGATATGCTCTGTGGTTCTGCGACCCACTGACCCGCTCGATAACGCTACCACCGAGGTCAGTAACCTTACCCTACCACAAAATTCTCCATCGTACGACCCTTTTCGAAGCGACTTGACTAGAACCAAGCTTTGATTACGATTGCCATCGGAGATTATCTCCTGCCCCGTCGATGATTGCCGCCAGCTTTGTGTCTATTGATCGTTCCACTTGTCTTTTATACGAGATACCTATTAAGAAGCAGTCTGTCTTCTTGCTTCTCCTCTTGATCTCACCTTAGAACGGAAAATTTCTGGTAGATGATGGTTGGAACCTATTGTTCGATGGTAACAAGAGATTATGGCAACTTCGTGGTAAGGGATTCGCTGCTCCGTTACGTGGAATTATGGTTCGTAGGTCTGTTTTTCCGGTTCCGAAGGGTCGATGACCGGCTCGATGATCGAAATACTTGGCAACCATCCATGGAATCCACGAATGCCAAGCTCGATTATAGTTTTCCTGCTTTTTCTCTCGTTCGTCGGACAGGTTTTTCAGCCGCGCGGCAATGTATTGCTCGTAGGTACGTTGGCGAAGAATCTCGAGCGCGCAATCAGCCTCGACTATTGCGGTAATCTGTACAAATGGTCGCGTGAGAATTATCGCGATGCGGCGTGTCACGCTATAGAGGGGACCATGGTGCCGTTTTCTTTATTTTTTTTTTTTCGTTTTTATTCCTTCTCTTTCTTTTTTTTCCCCCCCTTTGCTTCGAACGACTCGAGGCTGACGTTAAGGGTGGAAGACCGCAGAAGATCACCGGACGCGGAGTAACGCGCGGCGATAGCGTTCCCAGCGATGATCGGAATCAGGTCATCGATACGACGCAATACCTGTGTCCCTAGTATTTTTCTGCGTGTTGTAATATCGCGTTGCAAGGATTGCGACAGGCCAGACTCACGCACAGCGAGTATTGATTTCGAGTCTCGCTGGCAGTGCTGCCACGATTCCGCGTCTCTAGAACTAAACCCTGGACGAGAGCGAGGGAGAAGGTCACCGAAATCGCGTCCCTCTAAAATTTGGAAAATTCTCATTTATTCGCAAAGCGTACGGAAACTTTTATTCGAATCGATCGTGTTTAGTCTCCGCTTACCAGATACTTATGACAAATTTTAAACGCTCTTTGCCGTGAAAATTTCCAACCTTTACAAATTTCGTCTCGTTCAAAAATTCATTGTCACGACGATTCCACGCTTTTTGCATCTCAATGTCGTTATTTAAGTTTGTACGATGCAGTCGGACGATTGCTGGTTATTCGAAATTTCTCAATTATCCGTGAATCCCTTTTCTCCTCCGAAGTATTCGATCCTTCTGATGAAATTCGAGCAAGTTCGCCCCGCTTTTTGCCCCCCTCTCCCCCTAGATGCATCTCGAGGTCGTCGACGCAGCTTACCTTCTTCGGATGCACCTCGCATCGCCCGAGGGCTGCTTCAAGATGGCGTTCTTCTTTAACCGTGCATATTAACGAGTGTCAATCTTCGCGCGGAGGCGGTTCTCTCGTACAACGAAGCGTTCGACGAGCCAGATAACGAAGCTGCGGAATTTCCTCCTCCCAACGGTCTTCTATCGAAACACGTGGTCTTCAAAGTGGATGCGAGTTTGCCGCGTCGATCGTTCCCATTTCGAGAAACAGTCGAACCGACAACGGTCGATCGCGAATTTCGATCGTGTCTTTACGAAAATTGTACGGTCGCTTGACGAAGTGCAATAACGAACACAGTTTCGATTCAGCTTCGCGCGAAACTGTATCGACCCTCGTCACTCCCATTATAGCTTGAAGATTGCTTGTTTACAATGGCTTTTCGGGTCTGTGCACCATTTCCCTTTGCGAACGCCGATACGATCTTTCCCGAAATAAACGAATCCTATATCACTCGGCTAAGCATGCAGACGCCCGTGTCCCCATGAACCTTTGGTTAGCGGAGTCGTAAAACGTGAAACCATCTTGGCTAATGTTATTTTCGGCCAGTCAAATGGTCGGTACCATGATCAGTTTGACGCTAGCGGAAGCACTGGAAGCTTAACATGCCTCCACGTGCCTGTAATCACCTACGGTACTGTTCAGAAGTATTCGGACTCTTTCTTACTTTCGACTAGGCGTATTTAATTGTACGTATAATTATGGACAAATCAAACGGCAATGATTCTATCCTTTATAGTCAGCTTAGCTACGCGTAGCAGCGTATTATAAAAGGATTAGATCGACTTTTGAAACCTTACGCGCGATGAAATTGGTGTTTGTATCTGTCAAACCTTACAAAGGTTACTCGAGAAACTCTTTGTCTTCGGATTGCTTAATTTTCGAGTTGCAAGTCGGATTAAGAAGAGTCCTCTAAACCGATGTTGGTAGGATCAGTGTTATTTAAACAACGACGTGTGCGTAATACGCAGAGTAAACAACAAACTGTATTATTCCTATATTCTTAATAGGTAATTAATTTGCCAGTTTGGTAACGAAAAGGTAGCGAGCAACGCTTCTAATTTCTAAGCGTATTAAATAGAAAAAATGTCCTAGCTGTAATTAAATATAGAATAATAATGGATAACGTTGAGGAGTTTGGTTCGTCTAATTCGCACGGTTCGAAGCTAGAGTATCTGTCGATGTTAAGAAAAAGAGGCAGTCGTTAATTTGCAAAATTCACGTACTGTTCTTACAAAACGACCAAAGTGTCCGTGTACTTATGATCGGTAGCAGCCTGCTTGTTCCATTGCCATTCGAGCCACGCGTGGATTATATTTAACCTTCGCGCGGCTATCGATATTTTTTCCCACCAACGCACGTTTCCGTAATGTCCTATTTTTATCGGTGCGTGGACGTCCGCGTGCAAAATGAAAAGAAAAGAAAAAGAGAAGAACGCAAAGAGGACGAGCAGGCACGCGTTTATAGCAAATCAAGATGGTACCGCAGGCATGTAAAGGCAATTAGACGACAGTCGCGAACGCGTCGTAAAACCGTCGCGTCTCGGCGGGGCGTCGCGCGGAACGAGGCCCTCGCGAAGGCCTTTCGTCACCTCGACGATCTTAAGAATGCACTCGCAAGAATGTACTCGTAAGAATGTACTCACTTTGCGTTCTTTGGCAGTGTGCCAGTCGCTGGGCCAGAATGCGTGGGGGTGAGGCAGAGGGGTGGATTGTTCGCGTTCTGAGGCACCAGGGGTTGCCTCGCGTGAGCCGGTGACGTGTGCGAACCGTAACCGTCTGAATTCAGCTAAAACCAATGAATTAATCCCGGGTGCATTTTTATACAGCGGCTCACGAAAGTATTTGAAGAAGTATTTCTCTATGAATATATTATGCGCGTCGTGCGAGATATCTTTACATTTCGTTAATGCTTTGTCGATAGACAGGACTATCGCGGTTCTGTTTATGGGATTTGAAACTAATCTGAAAACATATATAGAAGCCGTAAGATACTCGGTTCAAGTGGATGCGTATCTCGTAGCGATTAAAGCATTTGAACAGTCAATTATTAATTACATACATTAGCGAGCAACGATATCCAGAGAGGATCAGCCGTATTTAAAGAGTCAAAGAACTAAGATCGATCATTTGCTAGGAAGCAATCTGCTGATTACTAGCGAACGTTCGGTATATTCGACTTGGACAGGAAGCGCGGTTTCGCGATGCATTATATACGTGTACTGCTCGAGATAGGACGATCGATTAGAGAACTGGTTCGCTGGATTAAATCTTTTTTCCCGACAAACGACAATTCTCTGTCCCTTTTTGAAAGATCGTCCGAAGGAAAGTTGAACGCAAGTGATCGAACGTGAAACGTTGAGCAGCTACTTCAACGGACCACGGCCGAAAATTACAACGGCTACTTGTAACTTACAACTTAATGTCAAGTTCACGAAATCTTGTCACGGTATATCGATAATTGATTAAACGATTAATTAACCGAGTTTTGTTCGGTTCTGACGAAACCCGATCAACGAGAAAGTGAAAGTAATCCGGAAAGTAGGCTGAAACTGGACCTGGAGCGGTAATTTGATGGAAGCCCGTGAAGTTCACGTACCTTGACGACCGTGCCGATGAGCGAATCAGGCGGCATTTCCGGAGGATCCGGTATCACTCCGGGGTTGGTGTGGGCAGGGTAATCGTTGTGAAGATTGGGCTCCTTGACAGGAGTGCCGTCGAGCCGCTCCATGTCCAGGCTGTCGGTCGGTGTCGGCTGCGAGAGCAGGCGCTCCTTCATCTCGTGGAGATACGGACACCGCTGCATCTCTTCAGAGTTGCTTTTCGGTCGATCTGCAAAGTAATCAGGTATCGGCCGGTTAAGAGACGAGGCAAGGAGGAAGCTCGTTGCTTGCTTTAAACTCGATCGTAAACGATAACGTTGACATCGATAGGCTCTGGCCGTGTCGTGGCCATCATCGTGTCTTTCGCAAGGGATATCATTAATTATACGCCTCGTGAATAATGCATCGAAACTATTAATCGACCGTTCGTCCTCGTTTCCGGTCCTTCACGGCCGGTAGTTTCGATTCGATCGATATTCCCGAGATCGTCGTATAACGACGGCTACTTGGCCGCTATGTCCGGGACAATGGGATCAAACGACGATGAAAAGACACCCGCGCACTCAGCCTCCGCCAATCCCTCTGGAATTAGAACCTTTTCAACCTCGTTAAGTTTCATCGAGCGCGTATTTGTCCCGGTCTCGTGCACCGCGCCTCTTCCACACGATTCGCTTATTTACGCGAACAGTGGCACTCTTTGAGAGGCACACTGTGCGCCAGCATGATCTTAAGGCATCATCTACCTTTTCTCCCTCTTCTCTCCATTCCATCGACAACTAGTCGTCTGACGGCGAATATCGAGCACATATTCTTCCTCGTTGATACAGGAGGAATCGATAGGAGAACTGGCGTTAGAAAAAGGGCCGGAAGTTCAGAGTTCACGAAATCTCCCCTGCGTTAGCCTTCAACGTTGAACTTACTCGACGTTACGGTGTCCATCGCGTGCCAGCCGAGCAAAAGGACTCGATCGACGAAGAGCAAAAAAACTCGAACGATCTCGATCGCGCGAAATCGAGAGTAGGCCGTGATCGATCGGCCGGGACAATGGAGCCGTGAGACGATAGCGTAAACGCGATCGGATCGGCACTGGTTCAAGGGGAAGTCTGATCCTCGCCGAGTCCGCTGCACGCTCTCTCCCCATAGCAGAGATCGCCAAACATGGCACTGCCGATCGGCCATCGAGCGGTCCGCTAGTCACGTGCGTTCATCTTTCCGCGCGGCCACGCTTCGAGGAACTTGATGAGCACGAGACGGGAAAACGAATGAGAGCCATCGAACACGCGTCGAAGCCTGCTCGAGTTCTTTTTACGTTATCGTCGAGTGGCGCTGGACGGAACAGCCGTATCCAGCGGGACTTTCCATTAATCACGTTACGGTGATCGTAATCGTCCGCTACGTTTTTGGGAATTTCAGCGTAGAGCGTTTCTCTATTTACTTTTCCTTATTTGGAATATAACTGCGTCAAATTTCAATCGGCGTGGCGCTGGTTGTATGGCTGACGGACGCAAGGGTTGGAAATTGGTTTAAGAATCGATGGTATCCATAACATTGTATAAGTAGAATATAATACAAGGTACGAGGAACTTTATTTAAAGTGGCGAGCGCGAGTCAGATTTAACTCTGCAGAATTCTGAAAAATATATTAAGTGTGCTCGGCAGACCTTAGTGACTAACTGTTGAAAAATTTCAATTCCGATTCTGGAGGGTTTAGTCATATTTATTTTGTCACTGAAATTCGTCACTGCGATAGTTTAATGATTCGAAATAGATTGCTTGTCTACCATAATATTGCGTCATCTCATAATATACTCTATGTACCAGACTAATTATAAAACGTAAAAATTTCATCGTATTTGTCTTATGTTGTCTTCCGGGACTACGTTCCACCGTACTGGTTACTCTTTGAAAAATTATTAACATGTTAACGTAAAATATTCGGTTACTCTTTTGAGACTTTAAATTGGAAACTTAATTACTTCACAGACTTTATATCGGAAATCTAACGGTCGTATTTCGATTAATTTGTTATTTACTAATTATCTGTTAATCGTCAGACCCGTACCATACCAATCGAAGATTAATATCGATAATTTCCAAGCCACTGTTTCGTTTACAACTACTCGAGACCACAGCTATTAAGAGAGCTGATTCTTAAAACGAAGATTTAATCGATATTAAATCGACGGTGCTCTTAATTGGAAGCGAAAGCGGAATTTATAGGTGAGTGGTACACGACAAACAGATAGGGCAAACAGAAGAAAGTAGATATCGATGGAGGATGAATTTTTAACGTTTGCACGGCATTCGAATTACAGCTCGCATCGAAATGGCACGGTTTCCCGGCGAAAAGCTATCGATTCTCGAACGCGCCGCTAAATAGGTCACTCGACGCAGCGCAGGTAATTAGCGGGAGTAGCGAGTTTACGTAAGAACGGGTTGTTGTGCGTTTTGCAGGTAGCAGCGTTTCGTGAACTCGACGAGTCAGATTTCTCGGTTATCTGGTTTTCGCGAAAAGGTGTCGATTGCTTCGGCTGTCGCGCGATTAACTGGGTCATTTGTCGCTGTAGCGTTTTACTCTTGCGATTCAACTATCTACTTTGTATGTATGTATGTATGTATGTATGTACTCTTCTTGTACCTATATTTTCATGTCTTCCTTTATTTTTAAAAAGAAACGCACTAAAATTGCACGTTGAAGTCAACGAATTCTCGCCTACGAATTCTCGTTCTTCTATATTTACCCTACGATGTTTCCAGCAGAGGTTTTCACAGGGAAAAATTATCGATTATCGAACGTTGTTGTGCGTGAAGTTAACGGAAGCAGTTATTTATATCGGCTAAGGGAACCGATGACACCAGCGTGAATAATAAATGAGCTCGTCGAACAAAGCAGTGTCTCGTAATGCTTGCAATACAATATCATTTAATATACAAAAATAGGAAAATCAAAGAAGAAGAAAATATTCGCCACGAGACGTAACACGCGTCGCTCGAGTGTTTCGACGTTATGTGATTTTCTAAAGTAGCTTTTCTTCTCGAAAGATCACTGGAAACGAAACGTGACGACACTTTTATTTTTAGTCTAACGGATGTTGTTACTAATCGTTACGATTCAGATGGATCATTTGCAGGTGTATAGCGTGGAAGAAATTAGACGAAGTCAAGTGTCGAAAGGAACGAACGCTCATCGAGGTTGTTAGTTCATTGACAACGCCACGTGTAAATGTTTGCTTGCTGTCGCAAGCTAGGAATAAATTACAGCCACGAGCGTGCCTTTGCAGCCGTCGAGCGCATACTAAACCATTTTCTCGACATGATTTGCATCCGTCGTCTCGGCTACGAATCTAACGTTCTTTCGTAGAATCGCGATTTTGTCACGGGTATTTTCGTATCTTTAGCAGAAATTTATATTTGTATCGAGATCCGATTGTGATTTCAATCGAGATGGGATGGAAACTACGCGCGATGTATGTACAGCGACGACGAAATTTCAAGGTGATTCGCAAAGCAGAAAATGGCAAACGTTTGAATGAAACTAGAAACGTGGATAGGAGGGTAGAGGGGTAGGGGAGGGTGGTGAAAGCGAGGCTGCAGTTACTGACCTACCTCGAGTCACGATTGCCAGCTATCTCTACGAAGAGGCGGGCAAGAAGAAGAAAATACTACTGGCGGAAGGGTGGCAACGACCGACCGCAACGTAAATACACGCCAGCATCTTGAGAAAGGAACAAAGGAGAGTCTAAGGGGACGATGAAGCTGCCGAGAAAAAGACTCGAGTCATCAAGAGATACTTCGTCTTTTCCATTTTCTGTCTTTTCTTCGGTTATCGTGATTGAACGCGTAATAGAGGGAAGAAGCGAGGGGCGAAATGGATGACACGAGATAGCGAAATCGTTGGTCCAATCGATCAATTTGTTGGAAGAAAAGTCGAAGGGGTGGCGTGACGCGTATCGCGAGTACGAAGCCGCTTTGAACGCGGTGCTGAATCGTACAAGGGGGAATTCAACAAGTGCAGCAACGGTTAAATGGAATAATCGGTCCGGTTAGAGCAGCAAGCACGGAAGGGGTGAAACGAGCGCGAGAAGACGCGGTGTTAGTCGCACCGAGCATACTCGCGATCAATTTTAGGCCGGGCGTTGGTAAATCAACGGGGAAAAAGATGATCGAGTTCTGACGGAGAGTCGATGGTGGTTCGATATAAACACAGAAAGCGAGAGGAGTTTAAAGGAATACAGAGAAGCAGAGTAATCGGAAAATCCTTGGTTACCTGTGTGCGAGTAAGGCTGATACAGGATTCTAACGCGAACCCGCCGGCAGCTAGTTTGTTCCCCGATAACTGACCTATCCGAACGCGCGTCCGGGTGACGCCGCGGCGTCGCGGTGCCCACTGCAAGCTCACGTTCCATTCGTTCTCTCTCGAGACGCGATCGCGAGTCGTGCCGCTTGCCTCCTATTCTTGCACATCGCCGGCTATATATTTAGAAATCCGCGATTCGTCGGCGTCACTAGCTTTAATCACGATCCTCGGGGGTCGACTATCACTGTTCCTCCTCCTTTCTATATTTTTTTTCCTCCCCCTTTTATTTGCCGCGCACTATCCTTATCCCTCTATTTTCCCCTATCCTCTCTGCGTACGTGCTGGCTCCTCCACGTCGTTCCTTTTTCACCTGCCGTTCGCTCCGATTGTCCGCGTTCGTTGCCGTTTCGGCAGTCGGTGTGGTATGCGTCTCTCTGTCTATTCACGTGTCGCGAACGAAACGAAAAAGGACACGTGTGCGTACGTGTGCGGGTCTTAGGCGTGTGACACGTGCGAGCCAGCTCGGCAAATGTGGAATTATTTCTGCCTTTTGCCACATACCCCCTACCTGCCTCTTCCCACGCTACCTTGTTTCCCCCTTCCTTCGTACCTGCCTTCGAACGACGCTTGCTCGCTCGTGAGCCCGACGACGGCGTCGACGCCGATACCGGCCGCCAGAACGCTCGCCGGCCATTCCGCCATTCTACGCGATTCACCGATCGCTATTGCAGATCTTCTCTTGTCAGCGAACGCGTTCACCAACCCCACCCCCGTTAGTATCCCCCTCTTCGTCATCGATCCACGTTAGCACCGCTAATGGAACACCGGGATAGGAGACTTAATTTACTCTCTTGTCGCTTTTCAGATCTGCCAACAATTCGCGTGCGCGATGGATATCAGTTTTTTTCCACGGCTCCCTTTTGTTTCTCATCCCGACGAGTGCCGGGTCTCGTTCGCGTTAACGTTCAGAATCGGCAAAATGACGCGTATTTTATTAGAGTCAAGGGATCGATGACGCTTCGTTCCTTCCGGGTCATCTACTCTCTCTCTCTCCCTCTTTCTCTCTTTTTTTTATCACCCTATTTTTGTCCTTCCGTGACTACGCTCGATATTTTCACCTCGCGTTCTTTCGAATATCGAATCCTATCCGCGCTTTCAATCGTAGCCAGATTAACGAACACCCTGTGGAATTGCTCGAGGGCGACGCGTTCAATCCGCCCGGTGCACCAGCGTCGACGTACGTACAATCGCGGATTCCTCGAGTCCCTGCAGGTCACGTAAATCCTTTAATCGCGCGCACAAAGCTGCCGAATGCGTCCCGGAATAGCGTTCCTTTCGGTCCAAGCTTCGTATCGCTCGTCGTGCTCTTTCTTCGGAGTTACCTCACCGTCGATTCGTAATGGATCGAATTCGATGCTCGTTTAGGACCTCCGAAACCGTAAGAAACCACTAAGACGATATCGATCGATCGATAGAGTCGGCTAATAGATTCTCGATTATAAAACCACCCTCGAGATCGTCGTTGTACTCTCGATGGAATTGTAGAAACGTCGTCGCCAATTACCGTATTGTCGAACGACTAAAGAATTCCGTGTAAATCGCTAATATCTCCGGTTGATGCCTAATTAATTTCTTCTTTCCACGATACTCCAAGCCAACTGTGCTTTCTTTCCGTCCCCGAGCCAGCATTTGAAATATCGATAGCCCGTGCAGCTCTTCCCACAACGAATCTCGATATTCCTTTCTCCTGCGTCTTGTTCTCGTTTATTAATATTCCCTCCATGCTCTCGTTTCGTCCCGATTCGTTTGAATGTTTTGTTTCGACCTCGAGAGAGAACCTTTCGCTTCCATAGCTTTTCGATTCAATTTCGCGCATCGACTGAAGCCCTCGTCCCCTGACTCTGGCCCCGCCTGTTTCCCCCCCGTTTACAAACGTCTCGCGCGGATAAAGCGCCGAGGACACATCGAAAATCGTCGACCCGGAATAAGCTCTCCTCCATATTTGAAAGCGCGCGATAAACGAGCTTCCTTCGCCAATAACTTGCTGGAAATGGCGGATTTGAAACGAACCGGCGAGCTCGAACGAATGCTCTTTCTCTCCGATCGAGTTGCCACACGCTGTTATCGCGAGTAGTAATTTTAATTATTCCTGGTTGTTTCACCGTGTACTGATTACTCGATTCTTAACGCATCGAGATACGAGGTAACGACACGGAGTGGAGAATTAACGCGAGTATTTCAAGGGGTCGTAGAGGCTAATCGCGCAAGTATATCTCCCCTTGAAAGCAAGCGGCAACGATATTGTAAGGATGCAATTACGAGCCAGCCTTTCTTCGGTGTCAACAATTATTTCCTTGCCACCGACGTAAGACGTTCGTCCGCTCAGGTTTTCACGCAAACTTTCCTTTCTTTCCGCGATAGCGTGCGCGCGACAAAAAGACCGAGCATATGAATGGCCGTCGTTGAACACGGAAATGGAACTCGACTCCAGCGAGCGGCTAACCCAGTTTCTTGCTGGCGCGTTTAATTTAAACTGCGAGATCACCGAAGCGCGCCAGCTGTGTGCATCCGACGCACGTTTTTACGAATCCGTGTATTTTTAATCTGCCGTGCTCGGACGTGGCAACGAATCGCCAGTGAAAGTTCGTCGTTCGACCTCGGTCGGATGTTCGCGGCTACGGAAGCCAGCAACTGCGAGAAGTTGCCACGTCGAGGGGAACAAAGTGGGCATGTAATTAAAAATGAAGCACGCCCTCCTGTGGAATCGCGCCGCGCGTCAACATCCTGTCGTTTCTCGGCTTCCGACATTCGTTCTCGCGTTCGTCGAATTCCGGCCTCTTAAATTCCTCCACGTTTCGCCGACAACGCGATCCTCAGTCCGGAAAACCTACGAATTTTGCGAAAATTCTGGCTACCGTGGTATCTGATGGAAAGGAGAATGGGAAGAGTAGACTGCTTTGAGAAACGATAGTTTGGACGAATAAAAAATGACCCGTGGAAGAGAATCGACGATTGGCGTGATGTCAGCCGAGCAACACGTATCGGCAGCGAGAGATCTCAATGAGCAGTCCACACGAGAATGTACGGTCACGGATATGTAGTACGGTAGTCTAGGAGAAACAAAAACACCGCGAGGTTATCGCGCCGGCTCCGCCCGTACTCGCGTCCCCGAACCTGATCGATATGCCCGCCCCTTCGACGTTCTCTGAAAATATCGACCGAGTCCTGAGTATTTCGGCTCCATGGGCAGCAGCCTTTGGTATATATTCTACCTTCTTCCTCCTCTTGATTCACCGCCCTAATATTCTCTTTCTAATATCTGCAGCTCGTCGGTCGAAACCGCCAATACCAGTATCTCGATAGAACAGTTTGCGCTCGATTCACTCGCTTCTTCATCCAGAGGAAATTACCAGTCGCTGCAAACTCGCCTCTTTTTAGTATAATTTTCCAACTACTCGAATCTCTGCGAGAAACATTTACTTGTTTGCGACAGATCGAACGAAGTATAGGTTAAGAGACTCGAAATAGGTTAGGACGCACTACTACCCTTCGCAGCATCCCCCGAACCTTAACACCCTCTTATTTTCGTTCATATCGTCGTAAGAGAAACATCCACTCGTGAAAAGTAGCACGTAAACCAGCCTGTCAACTACGATGTTGCTGTATACCACCCTCGAGATGCCATTATCGATATCCCACGCTCGTCTCTCTCCAACGCGATTCTATCGGATTTAATCTGCAGATAATTTCCTGTCCAGTTTTCCTCCGCCTTATCCAACTTGTCCGCTTTTCGAGCACACGTTCTCGAGGCAGCTTTTACGCAAGTCGGTACCACAGCAGGGTCGGGGGAACAGCAAGACCCGGAAGCGTTGTCTTAGGTCGAACACGAAGAGGGAGGCTTACGGTGGTCCTGTTGGTGGAGGTCGTCGAGGACAAGGAGGCCTGGAAGCCGGCAGCGGCGTGGTTCCCGGCGCGATACGCGGCGTCACAACAATCGGACGCCGGAAGCGGCAGCGACAGCGGCAGCGGAGGCGATGGATCGATTCGGCCGGCCGGTCGTGGACCTCGAAAAACCGTCACGCCGAGCTGCTGCCGCGGTATCCGACACGAAACACGGCCAGACTGCATGGCGACCACCTGTGAGCTTCGTGCCGGCGCCGGCGTCGCGACGCCCACGTACCGTCCATCGACCCAACCGCACGAGATACCGCGACCTCGCTCGACCGAACCTCCGCACCCGGGACCGATTCGAGATTCGCGCACGAAACTGCGTAAACCGTGGTCTGTCCGCATTTGAATTCGGAATATTGTTATCGTCGTCGTTGAGAGGTGAGCAAAGTGGTTCGCTCTTCTGCGTGAAATTACGCATGCGAGAAAGAACAGAACACGGGAAGGAAATATCAGTACGATACACAATGACAAAGAGATACGAACACGCACGATGGAATATAATTTATTAAATAGACGAAGCTGGATGAACCGTGGCCTCTTTGGAATCGCGCTTTTAAAATATATAGTTGAATAGGTGGATAGACGAACGGAGTGGAATTTTTGAACGTTTTTACTTTGAACAAAGCAAGGTTGTTTAATTTACAGTTAAGGAATGAAAAAAATCTCTGAAATTGGACAAAAGCGAAATAGAGAGCGAACTTGCTTTCTCTTCGATCGCATTCGTTCGAATCAATTATATTTTTCTACGGTTAAAAAATATCACGAGTATCAGTCAAATAAAAAGCAATTGCTATTGGCATGCGCGATTTCTCGTTTCAGTATTATGTTAAAGATTTTCTAGATACCTTAAACGTCTTCTTGTTCCTTGAAACAAGATCAACATTGAAATATAAAAATTTCAGGACTTCGGTAGGTTTCGAAGAAAGTAACGTAACAGAATGTCTTCCTTTGTCGAAAGTAAAAATTGATGATTCGAGATAAGATGTAATAGAATTAGACTTGCGACAGCACGGTTGCTTCTGGGAAAACGAAGTAGGTAATAGCGCGTCCATACGCTGTTACAGCGAGTCATAGAATCGCGCGCGCCTATTGTTTCGCGATTCTAACGCAGGCAAAACATTCTACTTTTATTCGGGTTACGAGTTCGTACAATCCGCTTTACCTTTAATCGAATCAAAAGCGTTCGGTTTCCTCTCATCGGTGCTCCTTTCTATGGAAAGAGAGGATCGTTGGACTATTCGGTTCGCGTTGCCGTGTGACGATTCGGAATGCCATTCTTCGCTATTTTCGCTCTTTTGACTACGGCATTAACGGTGGTAAATTCAGGCACCGATGTTGAGCGGCTTTGGGACGCCGATAGAATTGCGGCAGAGCGGTATCACGCTCGCAAGATAATAATCGCAGTAGTTACGATGATTACAACCGCCATTGTTCTTCCCGTCCGATATTATCCGCTTTCCGCGCTTCTTGGTATTTTCTGTCGGTTCGACGAAACGGCGAATGTGACGCGGTGCTCGAAAGAAAAAGAAAAAAAGAAAAAAGAAAGCAAGGAGAAAAATGTGTCGAAGAGAGGGAAGTTTGAAGGGAAAAACTGGGTCGTTGGGATGGATGGTGCGCGGCAATCGGGAACAACGGTCGCCGAGTTTTCCGTGCGCTTGCTAGTTCGCTCGATATTTCAACAAACGAATGTTTAGACCAGTTGCGAGATCGTCGCGGAGAACCGACGAGGTTGTGAAATGGGAGATGACATTCGATCAGATCCCACGTTCGTCTCGGGAAAAAATTCTATTACGACGGATCTATTACCGTCGGTTTATCCGAGCGGTTCTCGCGCGACGACGAACCCAACTAGTGCGAGTTTTCAGCACACCGCGAGAAGCGTCGCGACCGAGAAACGAACGACGTGTATTTCCGATGAAATATTCTGAAATTAAAACTTCAGATTTTCGTATAATAAATCACCGAGATCTTCTGTTTAATCGTAGCCTTCGGAAATTAACGTTAATTATAATTATTATGGAAACGTTAATTATTATGGAATATTCCGTGACTCTATTATTTTTATTAGATTCTTACCTCCATAACGAATTTCGATCTCGTTTCACGAAAAAACCAATGAGAAGGTATTCACTGGGAAAACTTGCTCCTTGATGAAGCCACGCGATTAAACTTTCGCTCACTGACGATCTAAGAATTTTCACTGAGAAACGCTTTTTTCGATTTTCGTTGAAATTATCAGCCGGATGCTGCGCGTCCAGGTACGAGGAACTTTTCGTCCGATTTCCCCGACGTCAGCCCTCTCGAAACGCGAATCTCGTAATTGTCAGCCGCGTAGCGAGGCACTCGCGTCGCGATTGGCGGCTCGAACACGAATAATCGTGGTTTTATGATGGGCGCCCGATACTTCGCTCCTTTCTCTTCGCGAATCGTGGCTTCCCCTCGGCTCTTGTCGCTTCACGCTTCCCGCGTCCACGAAATTTTGCACCATCGATCGGTACGTGCACTTCTATCGAATATTTCCGCGTTACACTAGTAAAATATTACGAATACGTCTGACAAATTTTAGAAAGCGAAACGAATCGCCTCCGCTATTGTCGAGATTCGTGTTCTCGTTGTCACGTCGAATTCTTGCGATTCGTGTTGTAACACGAGACACGAGCGTTCTATCTGTTAGCTCGTGTCGAATCGAGGTACGAATTGTGCGGGAATTTCCAGCCTGAAAATTCGCGTCGTCGTTGTTCTCGGCGGACGAAGTTCCCAGGAGAAACTCCACAACCTTTTTTCCTTTCGCGACTTTAATCTTGAACGCTACAAAGCGTCCTACCGTGCGACGAGATTCTTTGATGTGTGCCGGTCGTCACCGAGTAGCTGCCTTTGTCATGCGAGTCTTCGACTCGAAGCGAAAAGAACGTTGTGTCGGATTAGACGCATCCGTATCTGGCCCTAGGTCGTATCAAAGCTGTCGCAATCGACACCTAACGATTTATGCAAACGCGAGTCATTCGGAGAAAAATTTCCATTGAGATTTTAGATAATTTTAGGCGCAATCATAAATTCCTAAATTCCTAAATCTGAATTTTGGGAGCTCTGAATTTCTAAAATCTCTTGCTCTTTATTAATCTTTCGCCAACCGAATAATTCGTCTTTGGCGATTTGTAAGAATTTTCTTCCGAGTTTCGTACGAGGATATTTTACGACCGTTCGAAAGAAAGAAAAATGCGTGTTCGCGGCAGGCGGCCATCCCTTCCCACGTTACATTTTCAGCACCCTCGACCAACTTCTCCACCGACCTCGGCAGCACGGTTCAATGCCACGGTCCGATGAACCTAGACACCCGGTACATACGCGTGCACACATACACCCAAAATTTCGCGAACGTATTCGAACGAGACCGTGGTTTTTATTTGCCGGACCTTGACTCGATTTTTGGCTCCTGAATCGTTCTCAGTACCAGAAGGTCGAGAAATTCCGAGTTGGCGGCTTTTTCGCCACAACGAGAGCTTTTAATGGCGGGAACACGTTAATTGATCGCTATCGATTACCAGTTTTTTCTAATCCGAAATTTAAATTCCATTCAATGCGAAAAATGGAATTTTCTTTGAAAGAATCGAAATTAAGCGCGACCGAAGCTTTCTCAAAGTATTTTACAATTTTCCGCATGATAGAAGCGTGCGCTGGGAATCGATGAGAAAGTGGAGGCAATAGACGTGTGCGGGAAGGCAGAAACGAACAATCGTTGAGAAGGAAACGATTTTGCACGTTAGAGACGCTAATTAACGCCGACCTGTCTGTCACGTTCGTTTATCGATTAGCAGAACCTAATCGGACAGTGTTACGCAAGTAAATAGCTCGACTTCCGATGCTATTATCCCGCCTGTTATGTACTTACGCCGGTACCTGATGCGTTCGTTACACGCGACTAGCTCGGAGATCGATAAAACTCGCGTGGAAATTGTTTTGCTGTGAAAAGTCGTTGACCGCGAAAGCGTCGCGGAATCGAAATCCACGTCGTTTAGTTTTTTTTTTTTTTTTTATCGCGTCGTATTCACGCCTTCCGCAACCGATATGGCCAAGCCATAAATTCTCTAATTGGCCATGATCGCGTCCGCCATAAAGCGTTCGTAATGCGATTCGAGTTTCTATCCGTAATTAAGGTTAGGAATGACAATTATATATGCAGTTCATTAATTTCTTCAAAATCCAGTTTCTTGGAATCCTCGTGCAGAGACGCGAAATAAACGAGCGTTGCTGCAACACGCTGAGCGTTTCGCTGAACAACTTATAGGGTGCGTCGTTAGATAGAGGAGCGCGGGAAAAATTTACGGTCGCGTTTCATCCATCGGCGTTTGCTCAATGAACCAAGATTCGTTTAATCGTGTCTTTTATCTACGAACGTTTTAATAATAATAATAATAAAAAAAAAAGAGATTGTACGTACCATTGTCTTCTGCCATTCACATGATTTTCGGCTGACGAGTAAACCGTGTTAAATAGATCGTCGTTTAAGACGAAACTAGATATCCAGGCAAATAGAAAACAGACACGCGCGCGAACGAGGTAAGCAAGGGCGAAACTGCGTAACAAAAAAAGCCACTCAACGTGCACTTACGCGAAGCGTACTCACCCGTCCATTAAGCAACAACGATGCGCCCGTAGAACGCCATGAGTCGCGGAGATGGCCCGATTCAGTTTTCACCCCCGTGTTCTATCTTCCCGCGAATTCTATCTTGTAATCACGTTCTCCCTTCTCGTCGTCGGCCGAATGGAACGGTAGTACTATGTCCAGTAACACGCTGCCACGTTCTCGCCAACTGTTCGGTTATTTTCCTCGAGCAACGTGCTTCCTCTGCGGCATTCGTCGAATGTAAACAAGGTGTTCGGAGCTTGCGCTGTGCCCGGAAGCTTCGCCGCGAACCACACAGACCTTTCTGTCCGTGCACGCGACTTCTACGCTGCTTCTTTCTCTCTCTCTCTCTCTCTTTTCTCTTTCTCTCTCTTCTCTCTTTCTCTCTTCCACGTCCGTCTTTTCCCTCCTTTTTCCTCTTTCATTCACCTCTCGCGTCCCTGTCCAAGCCGGCTTACGGTCGGTCACCGTCTTCGTCACACCCCCTTGTAACCCGTCTTTTTCCCATCAACGGGAAATCGCTCCCCCTTCTGCGTGTTACGGTTCGTAGCTCGAGAAGTTCGGTCGCTTTTACCGTCGCTGCCGCTTCGTCCCCGTGCGATCCATGGCGCTGTAATGGCGACGCAACGGTTATGGGGGTCGCCGTGCGCGAAGCCACCCCCATGCACGATGGGGAAGCACGATCAATACCTTAACCCCCGCGATACGCTTTTCCACTCCGTGACGCTTGCCTGTCCCCCGACGATGTACTTCGCCCGCTCACCCTGCAACCCTCTCTCTCTCTCTCTCTCTCTCTCTTGCTTTCTCGCTTTCTCGCTTGCTTTCCCTATACTCTCTACACTCGGCTCTCTGTATCGAATCGCATCGGTCGTCGACGAGACTCTACCTCCCGCTTTTATCGTCGACCATCCGCCGCTATTCTTTGTCTCGCACAGCGAAACTTTCTGTATCGCGTGCAGCATCGCGTCCGACCTGGAACCTCCTCCTCGCGAGCGGGAGAGTCGGAATCTAGCGGGAGAATGAATGCGACCGGTGGCTCTTTATCTTTCAGCGATGCAATTGCATCGGAGGGCGGCGTCGAGTGGTCGGAGTAACGGCTTAATCGGAGCCGGGCAACTTCGAGCACGCTCCTCGAGTCTCTCGTCTCTCCCGTGTGCCGGAAATTCCTTTCTCGCGCCATAGGCAGCGACTGTTTGCACGTCGTTTGCTACTTCGGCTGGCCTGTATCGAATTTTGAATCCCTGGTCTGCGCCGCTTTATCGAATTTTATTTCGGCTGGTTTGGCCCTCCACCGCGTACACTGGTTTCGAAATAAATTCGAAATAAATCGAACGACACTTGGTTAAAGCGTTCTACCTTTGTCGATGTGGAATTGTAAATTGGAAAAAATGTTGAAAGGGCGTATAGTTGGCGATCGAGTTTCTACGTGTTCTAGCGCCATTTCAATGCTGCGCGCTCGTAAATTACCGAACACCGTGCAAGAGTGGTGGAAAAATCGCTTTTTCCGTTCATAGGTGTAAAACGACTCGCTTCGGTTTTCGACCGTAGGTACAGGTTTCAAAGGGCTCGGATATTCTTTCCTGGGTATTGATTTTTTCCATTACGATTTAAACGGGCTCCAGTAACGATGGATACGAGAGCGTATTACGAACAGTTTGACGGCCAAAGTACACCCTCGTCGAAGCGACGGGAGCCCGACAACGCCCAGGAGGGTTGAATTTAGCCCTTAATTACGGGGACCGGCTCACGAACGATCAGCCACCAGAATGTTTGGCTCGTCGAGGGTTTCCTCTATCACGCTTCACGAGATGCTTCGTGCTTACCGTGAGAGACGATCGTCCTGATTTTTTTTTACACAACCTGTATCATTAAGAGGAACCGCGCTACTCGTTTCCTGTATAATTTCGTTCCAGCGTTCGAGCGTTTAAAATTTCATCCGTTTGAAATAAAACGCCGACGTGTGGATACTCGTCGATGTAAATTAATTCCATCGAAACAAACGTAGCTAATATCGTGAACGCAGTTCATCAAACTTATCGTTGTTTATTATTTGATGTTTGCTATCGAAAATCAAAAATATCTAGGAGGGCGAAGGAGCGAACAACGTGCAAAGGGAGCAACACACCAACGATCCACTTGCGAGCGAACATTATTGCAGCCGTGTAAAGGGTCGTTCTGTTCGCACGCTCCCTTGTGCAACGCTCTCTTATCCTCCTCTGACGCGCGCCACGATAAAAATGAGCTGCATGCGTGCTGCGTTTCAAGATGGGTCTCCGATTTTATTCGACGCTCAGCCGCCTTCTTCCCGATCCCACTCTATCGCCCGTGTTAATTCTCCCGCGTGTGCAGATCAATTTGCGAATTCGCTTGATCATTTGGGTTAATCCCGGTTAAATCAAGAAGGTAAAAGATATGTCATTTGTGTTCAATAGGTTCACCGAACGTTCAATGGTTTACGAGATATTTCGTATATATTGCTTAATTGTTGTATTCTTGTTGCAAGGAAGAAAACGAAAAAAAAAGTACAGCGTACGTGTGAAGACGCATACTTACCATCGGACATGATCGCGAACAGTGATCACCGGATCTTCGCAAACATTTTACGATCACTGCGCGATTTCCTTGTAGCAACCTCACGATCAGTTCTCGAAACCTATAAAAACATTTGATTAGTCGCGAGAATATTCTGTCTGCTACGAATGCTGATAAGAACTGTGTTTCATGAACAGGCTCGCGAATAGCATGCACGCTGCACTCAATTTCCGATCTATCCGCGGACAGCGAGGATGCAAGATGTTTAACGAGGTTACTGGATGGTTCTGCAGGTGCGATAGATTACCGCCATGAACGATCGTGCTATAAACTTCATGGCGCCAGGCTTCTGAACTACTACTTTGCTACATACGTACGTATAAGAGATAGTACTTAAAAGCGGAGAATTATTAATCGAACGTCGTTTTTCACTTTGAATTCGCGCTGCTATAACTATTAAGGCATCTATCAACTATTAAGGTTGATATTTCATACGAATTCAAATGCCTTTCAGCGTTTTTATCTTTTTATCATTTTATCGTAAAATTTTATTTTACTAGCATCATGTATATCTTATAACGTGAACCATAACACTAAAGGTAAATCTAAAATTTGTCAGTTTTCCAATAAATTCCAATAAATGACAGCGTATATGGAGCTTAGAGTATTGTATCGTATCCGAGGAATATAAAATAGTATTTAAATATATTAAAAATAGATTTATATTCGATCGTAAGGGATTTAAGATACTATATAGTATTTCAGTATATTTGTTCTTCCGTTCTTCGAAATGTTCTGCTTCTACTCTGATCTCGCGTACTTAATATGTCATCTAATTCTCATGTATTCGGAAAAGAAAGAAAACAAAAGAAGAATTTTTACACATAGAATTACGCTATATTCTTCGCACGATCGCATTCCATTCGAACAAATTGACATAATACGATTCCTCGTTACGTTACGCGACAAGGCCGCAGTGGTTTGCATTATGAGACTTGGATGCAACTGTGCACGCGGTCCTGCGCATCGTATTAGTTTCGTTGAAACTTTCCATTGATCGCATAATTAGGCAAATGGGGACGCAAAGGTGTACTAAGTGCTTTGTCTGGAAACTTCAACGATCTCGCGTAAGATTTTGAGCAACTGCGAAGTTGACGGAGTTACAAGCAGATGAGACCGGATCAGAAGTCTAAATGACGGAAACTAAGTTATGCTCACCTTATGGCCGATTAAGGCGACTTCCTTATTAAAAGACCACGCACGTAACACGGAAACCAGTTGCATCCAGTGTACACGAAGGATGCACCGATATACTCGCGTTAACTGAAGCCGTTTCGTCGACTGACCTTGTCCATTTTACATAGCCGCGACAAACGAGCGTGATTAGCGAGGAATTAATTAAAAAGCTTCGCGTCTATGACTCAAGGCTTCGCGCTATCGTGCTTCAATACACACGAACGCGTTCTCGTATTTACAAAATTTCGGTTTCCTGTGCGAAAGATTGTTTGAAACAGTTGCGCGCGCGAACATAACTGCGTAAGTACTATACGAACATTCGTGCACGCGAGGATAGCGTACACGAGAAATCATGCTGGAGAATGCTCGATTTACGTGCATCTTGCTCGGTGAAAGTCGCGTCATCGTTCGATTTTCTTCTTTTTTGATTTAGTTTAGCCTGTTCTCGTGGAACGACCGTGGCGGCTTCGTGACAGGCCTGTCTCAACGCCGAGAGATCACGGACTCTGAAATCGAGAGCACAGTCGTAGGTATTTAGGTCGACGCTCGGCCTCATAGACTCTGTGCTGTTGCATGTGCGTCGAACAACTCAGTACAGCGCAGATAGAACCGTTTCTATCAGCGAACGAAGCATCGAAGGACAAATTTTAATCTGGATATTACGTTCGCGACGTCTTAGTAATTTTCCTGATTGTTATAAACGCAGAGTAGACGAATATGGTAAATGCTTTTAGATTTCAGGTTTCTTGGACTCGTTTCTCGAAGCGCGTGCATTATTCGAAGGAATAAGCAGGAATATTTGAGTAGCGGCAGGATGATAGACGCTCGGTGGCAAAGAACGAAAGTAAGTTATTATTGCGGACGAGTGTATTGCAATTCGTAAGGTACAAATAGTACAAAGGGTATAAGAGTACAAACATTGCGTAGGAACTAGAATATGCGGACATAGAAAAAGTACAGTTTAGAGACGTGACATAGAAGGGTATCGTTTTCCCTCGTTCACCCTTGCTCGAATTTCGAATTGCGCACATCGTGACTTACCTCCGATTTTCGTTTCGTATTTCATCTGGATTTTCGGTTAAGACTCGTGCCGAGATCGCTTGCGCCGTTTTCAACACGGTATGAACAGCGTTACGCGCGTAGATCGACTAAATGGAATAGAAATTGAGAAGCTTTTCTCGATCTTTGCAAATGACAACGATGCGAAAGATAAAGAAAGAAGAAGAGTAGAAAGGAGGAGGAAAAGGAAGGACGAAGTAAAAAGGTGATCGAATGAATCTCGACACGAGCCCCGATCAATAAACGTAACGTGTCGCGCGTAAATCCTATATCTGATAATACAATAAATATTATAATAGAACAACGCAATAATAAATATATTTATATTTGTATATATATGTGTATATATTATATATAATATAGGAAGAAACATGTCGACACAACTAGCTCTAAACACCGAGAGGATCCATTTTCTTATCTTTTCTCTTCGCTCATCCTTCTTACGTTCTCTTCTTTTCCCTTTCCTTAAAACCCCGTATTTACAGCCGCCTCACAGTCGAATTTTTACATCTTACAAAAGAATCAACCGGTTCAACTATGCAGCTTAGATTTCCAGTATCGCTGAAAGTGTGATCGTTTATCGACGAAGAAAGAAAAAAGCGCCTATCGCACGATAAACACGCGTTTAACTGCTAAAAATGTCTCCACCGAACGTTTTACGCTTTCGACGCTCTCCCGTTTCCTCTTTATCTCTCTCCTGGCCGTTCTTTTTCTCGCCGAGCTGTTCCCAAGGGACACACGCACATATCGTCACGCAGTCGTCTCACACAACACGCGGTAAAACAAACGCATACGCGCATTCTCGCGGAACAATAGTATCGTACACACCGATCGATTGGATACGATTCGATTCACACTCTCGACCGATCGGTACGACTCTCTCGTTCGGTCTCTCCTCGAGGGACCATCCGTTGAGCAGAAAATGTATGAAACGCATTCGAGCAGGTCGTCTCGGCTAATTCTTTCAAGGTTGCGGTCGATCGCTATTCTTCGATACCCCTTTTTCCTTTTAATTATTCAGAGATTGGACAGCACACTCGACGGATTAAGGCTTAATGATATGATTCGCCATTGTACTCTGTTCCCTCTGCGAACGTTATCTTCTCATCTCCTCTTTTTCCTTTTTTAGCTTAACATTTTCTTTCTATCACATCGCGTGATAAATCTATGGGAATCTACAGGACGATGCTTTCGCGTTATTGCCACCGTTCAACAATCTCGTCGATTTCTTTTTTATAAACGTACTTATCTTTGTTTCTTTCTCGTTTTTTGTTTTTTTTTTTTTTTTGATTTTTGTTTTTGTTTTTTTTTTCTCTTTGGAAACGGTTGGAAATAACGCACGAAGCGTCGATTCGGTGCTATCTTTAAAACTGGCCTCCCCATTCCTCTCGCTCATTCTCGCCGCATTTCTCTCTACAACCGATATCTCGAATTTAGATTCGTGACTAACGCGCAACGCCATGCGAGGAACCGTTGAAGGCTTGCAATTTCGATGTGATTCGAGTGGATTTGTATAGGATAAACGTTGTGTGCTCGCACGCTCGACTCTCGAGGCTTCCGTTTCCTCGAAATGCGAACGATCGATCGATCGCGAGACGTTGCCGCATAAAATCGTGAGAAACAGACTATATACTTACTTTGTACAACTATCGTGACAGACGCGTTGGACTTTCATATCTATTCCTTCAAACCCACTTTCCCCACGAGTGAAAAGATTACGACGAGAGCATCATCTACGTAATAACAATATAAAAAACTATTCGAGTTGTTCAGTCAGGACTTCGCGATAGGTAATCTGTTTCTCTCGATCGTTGGATTCTTTTAGTTTCTTTCTCTCTCTCTCTCTTTCTCTCTCGCTCTATCTCTCCCTCTCTCTCTCTCTCTCTTTTTGAATTATTCATTCGAATAACCAGGGACATTACGTTAAGTTGCAGCTTTGTACTACGTGGAAGACGGATATCCGTGAGAGTATTCGAGTAACATCGAAGGACAGATCGATCAGGGGTTCTCTGGGTTAACGCGGGTTTTGGTCGACTTGCATCAGAAACGTAATCGTTCTTCTATCACCTTAACCATCGTCCTAAGGTTGCTTAGAATTCAGTCTTACGAACGTTTACGATCAAAGAAAAAAGACCTTTCTTTCTTTTCTCATTCTTTCGTGTACACACACTCGCTGCCTTTCTCTCTGTTCTCTCATTCGCTATTTTGATCGGTAGAAAATCGTCTTAACGCTTACTTATCGAACAGAAATCTCATTGTTCCCGAGAAAATCGAAGGAACGGTCGTTGCTTCGACGATTCTAAGCGACTAATCGTCTAACATCTAACGTCGGTAAAAATTGTGCGTCGTTAATCGTGCCTCCACTTTCCTACTCTCTGACTTGTTTCCCTTAAATCGATTACCTTTAAAAGATTTCAAAATGTCCGCGCGTTCGTTCGCAGTTCGTTCCTGAATCTCGTCGTGTACGAGCTGCGTATATACATGGAGATTCGCTTTAGCGCGAGGACGATTCCAGATAAAAGCCTCTTACAATTATCTAAACGATAATAAATAACGCAACTTCTCGACGATCGAAAACAAACGCGGCTACCAACCACTTCCTCCTCTACGGTTCGTCGAGCTTCGTTCTAACGCGTTACCAACGTGTGAAATCGTCAACGTATAACGTGTCTAAATCAACCTGAAACAACGCATAACGCCTTGAAACGCATACTCGACTAACATAGTGAACTTGGTAAATTGTATCGACAGATTGTTTGCAACACCTCAGGGACGTAGGACGAGGATTTGACGAAGAAGAGGTAAAAGGACGTCGACCTTGGACCACGTAGCTCACAAAGAGGACACTTCTCCGCGATTACATGAAGTAAATCGGATCGTTCTCCGCGATGGCGTCCAGTCTGCCCGGCAGGGTTTTCGGTCGTTGAGGAGCCGTGGTCTTGTACACGACCTCACGAGACCCCTTACGTCACATGTAGGTTGGCTTCACCTTGTACGCCCTTTTCCAAACCTCGCACAGACAGACGGTGCTGTGGAACCTGTAGAAGATAGCCAAAGGCATGGAGACGTGCGTGATGATCGTCCACGCCCACAGGCCGTAGAAATGCAACTGCACCGGGTGCGATTCCGCTCGCGACTTTTCCAACGTGTTGATCGCCCACATCGCCAGATTCGTCACCAGCAGAAACGTCACGATCTCTCTACCCGGTTTCCTTCTTATCTGTTTCGCAGTGACGACGGATCTCCTTGACGCGTCCAAAATGAAGATGGTTTGAAACGTTGTCTGCACGACGCTCGCCAACGCCGTAATAAGCACCAAGATCGTGTGCTTGGCCAGAGTGAACTGAGCGCCGATGATCGTGAACGTGGAATAAATGAACATGCCCGTCTGCGCGGCTACTAGGAGAATGTTGTCCAGTTCTAGGTTTCGGGTGCCGTCGTAACGGAGCTTTCGCATCTGAAACATCCCTATCAGCGTGGCCAACGTCGACATTCCGTATAGCGTTAACTCGCACACGTTCACTTCGGTGACGGCGAAGCTGACCAATTCTGGCCGTGATATTAACACGAAGAATAAAATTAGGGAGATGATCGTTAGCACCAGGATCAAGATGCCGACGAACAGACCTTTGTGCGCGCGGGCACAATCCACGCTGTAGTGATGGGGCGATCTCCTGCGAAATTGAAAGTAAAGTTAGAGCTTGTACGCGCGACGAATGGATACAAGTATATTTACGATTATTACGGTGTGAAATTGTTTTCCACGGTTTACCTATAAGCATGAGTATGATGCCGGGATCCAGGAGGTGTCTTAGGCTGAGAAAACGCCGCCTTCGATATATTCTTCCACATTACGTAGAGAATCGCAGCACAAATTAAGCTGTACTCGATCGTGCAGGGAAACAGAAACGGGCTGGCGTCCTGCACTAACGATCCCATTATGTTGGTTCGACGACACTCGAACATGTGATGCGGCCCTTTCAGACCTCTCGGAAGCCTCAGGTGCTCGCCATGGTGGTAGTGATTATGTCCCCCAAGATTAAAATTGGCCTTCGGACCTAATTTCATTTCAACTTGATTCTCCGCTCGTTATCATTAGGGGTTTCGTTATACTCGAGAGACGACATAATTATCCACACACATGTACGTATACAGCGACGGACGAAGCTACTCTCTAATATTTTTTAATGGGAATCTTTTATGCGTATATCGTATGCATTATGTAAAACGTATTAAAATTTCATCCGTCAAATTGTCGTTATTAGATATCAGTCTGAAAATGTAAAATTACCAAATACTTGGCTCAAACGTGTATCTACGGCGTGATTAATCATCTTCAGCGTGTGATAAGCGTCGAAGACGCTCCCGCTGAATATCGATTGACCGTTTAAATAATTTTGTCATCTCTGCGCAGTATATATTCGCACTAAATATCTTATAGCCTCCAAGTAGATTTGTTTTAAATTTCATCGATATATAGTCGCGATAGTCGGCTCTGATCACTGTGCCAATGAAATTTCAAAACGAAACATTTTGAAATTTCATTGGCACAGTGATCAGAGCCGACGTTCTAGCGTTTGCGATATATTACAGCTACGAATCGTACCTAATCTGTGGGAGATCTTTAACGAGTTGTTCTCCGGATTGTAGAACGTCAATATCTCGTGTTTCGTTTCCTGTACAAGGACGCTCAGCCAGACCGACAGATTCGTTCCAATCATGTGCATCAGTCCGAAACGCGCAACCACCCGATGACGATAAACTTTCATTTGCTGTCAAAGAGAACACGGATTAACATCATCAGCGATTCGTAGAAAGGAACGAGAGTTTCCTTTGTACATCGAATCGAGGAAGGAGAAAAGATCTTTGAAGCGGGGCCAGAGGGAATCGCAGACGTATCGGTCAGACGTTCGACGAGGACAATTCGATAATTATCAGAACGAGTCAGGTTTCTCTCGTTGTAAAGGAATCAAGTCGCATTTAAGGGGATATTAAACGATCGACGATAATTGAACGATGAGAATTCTCTGGATCGAGAAACCTCCGCGGAAATTTTCGATCAAAAGCGGTCGAGTGTGACGAGAGATATTCGTCTGTCGCGAGGCAAAGAAAAGAGCAAAGCCGACCAGGGTAGGACAACTCGTGTTTCAGTATTAGTTTCAGGGTTGTTCACCCTTCCGTTTCATTAACCTTTCTGGACAAGCTTCTCGTTTTGCATCGACGCTTGTGCTCTTTCATTACGCGCCGCGCACCGATCTCTGCATCATCGATGCCGCTGTTATTTTTAGTCCCTTCACCTACTCAGTGATCCCCCTGCTGATTTTCAGTTAACCATCCCCTTTTACGCAACTTCTTTGCGTGAAAAACGACCAACCGAACCGCTGCGATTCCCTTATCCCCTCTTAACGCTTGAAAGATGGGCCACGATTTTGTTTGCCATCGATCCAACCACCGTAGATTTACGTCTCTCCGGAACAACGCGCCAGACGGCAGCATACGAAATGTTCAATTTTCTAAATCGTCTCCTTTCTCTAACGTAACGTACGTGCAACCTCTGCATAGACCACTCGATGTGACATTGTCAAATTGACAATTTGTCTTCGTGCGTGATATTAATTTTCTAACTTTTTTTACGGAAGCAAAGGCATCTTTTTTGAGATTCCTCGAAGATTAGCGAAGCGGTGAAAAATAGAACATTTCGTATTCTATCATATTTTCGTACATGATCGGCTCTCGATCGCATCACGGTCATTGGAACGAGGATTAATCTCGAATATAACAACATTCGTTCACCTCTTACTTCTTTCGATATCTATAGAAACACACTCACCTCGTTGTTCAGAAATATAAAGTACATTTGTATGAAGATGAACGCCATCCTAGTGGCCGGCGTGAGGGCGAGCATGATGTTGTGGCACTTGGTGTTCTGCTCCAGCTCGAAGTACTGGCCAAATTCCAGTCCCGAGTAGATCATCGAGCCGATACCGAACGCCACTGCACCCATTCGTAGATAAAAGCTTCCGTAGTGTTGGGCCGGTTTGATGGCAGTCACGTGCGGACACGTGGTATCCGCAACATCGCTGTCGCCACCGGCGCCGCTCGACGATCGCGACGAGTCCAGGTCGCACACGTCCTTTCGTTTCTCTTCTCATGCAAATTTATGGTAATCGGTCGGTTAAGATTAATGCGACTTTAACGGGGCTGAGCTCGCTGCTTCCCGTCGTCGGAAGCGGGTTGAAAGCTAGCGCGCGAGATGCCCGGCTCGCCATTGCCGCGCAACGATACTTTGACCCTTTAATGCTGGACTCTGACATTCTTCCGATTCGCGTATTTCTCATTTTGCCTTTGGGTAGAAACGTCGAGTGACTACAGAAATCATTGGCGCATGCTTAATCACTTTCCAATGAAGCGTTTCTTTCTCAGCTTCTACGTATTTTATTTTCATAGCGTCAAATTTGTGTGATCGCGTGAAGATACTGCCGAATGGTACGAAGTAAATTTAATATACTTGGATTTAATTCATCGGTATATAAATCCTGTAATCGATACGATGACGTGGCGGTACCGTTCTTAACTACCGTGTCGTTTAGTTGTTTTAGTTCTGAAGTTAAGAGGTCATAGCTAATGGCGATTGATGGTGTAATTAACGGCCTGCGAGGGTTCATGAGAAGGGATTCGCAATGCACACAACGAGCAAAGGATTAATTTTATAAGAAGCAGGGTGTTTTTGATAAATTGATAGGCAAGCGCCTAGGTTAGCGTAACGTGACCTATGTTCGTGTCATAACAGTCTTGCGTAGAAAGAAATTACCTACTCGTAAAACAACACGTAGCGGACCTTCCTGAAACGTCAAGTGGATCGTGATCATTCGACGTCGTTTAAATGCCTGGTCGTGGATATAAAGAAAAAACAACAACGACAAACAAAAAAAAAAAAAAAAAAGAAAAGAAAAGAAAGAAAAAATGACGGAGAAGAGACAATTTCGTGCGATCACAGCGATCCACTTACTTGACTTGGATTTGCCGTCGCGAAGCAACGTGGCGTACATGTAGACGAGAAAGATCATACTGCCGAAGTAGAGGTAAAGGTAGAATCCTTCGTAGAACGATGGCGGTATGTAGGTGGATATCACTTCAGCCATGGGAAAAGCGATTCCCATGACGACCAGCAGCTTTCCGTAAAGAGCGCTAAAAGTCGTTGCCAGGGCGTCGCTGTGCAACAAACGGAAATTGTACTTGAACGAGAGTGCTCGGCGTTTACGCGTGCCCACGCATTCGATTTCTCTCCACCGGGGAAATTGGATTGTTTCCGGCCCTACCTGTGTTGTCGCGAATACTTTCTTCGACTTCGAGCGTTCCATCGGGATTACGTCGCTCATCTACTCGAAACGCGTTCCTATCGCGCGTGTACAGAAAATCGAAGAAAAGAAAATTCCTTTTTCTTCGCTTTAGGCTTGTGTAGCTCGATCGACTGAAAAAAAAACGCAAGCAAAATGAACGTTGGCCAGACGAAAAAGAAACGTCGAGGCCCGGGAATGCAGCGTCGGGAAGCGTCAGTGGAGATACCATCGGCCGCAAATACATCCACCCCCGTAAGAATTGGCTCAATTACGAGTAATCGTGTGCTCGACCGTGCGTATGTGTGTTTGATTCATAAAGTACCGGTAATTGCGGTGCAGACGTCGGTCAGGATAACCCCGAGGATCACGTGAAATTTCCGTGGTGACCGGCATATATTCTCCCCCTTCGTGTTAATTCGTTTGCAATTGGAATCAGTCAAGATGAAATCTTTTGGTCGATCGGCGCACGAGCGCTAATGGGACGCTTAAAACGTTCAACTGCGAATATGACCCGATTTAATCGTGCACGTTCAACTTTTCCACGCCATCGCATTACATTCCACTGCTTTTCGATATAGGCAGCTGAGAGTGCTCGATATGGAACGACTCGTTGTCGGTTATAAATTTAAAGTATCTCTCAGCAATGAAACTGTAATTGCTCATTCTGTATTCTATCTTCTATGTTCCATATTCTGTTCTATTCGTTCTATTGCTCTTCGTTATCGAATTATTCAGAACTTCTGTGTCCTTTATATCCCTCTTCTTCCTTTTAGCAGAATTAAAATTCGCAGGAGAATCGTAGCAGAACAGTTTTTCAACTACTACCGTGTTATTTCGCTAAAACATCCTGAATTTTTATTTTTAAATCGACAAGCGTGGTGATCGTAGAGATTGCGATCGAACAGATCCAAGCGAGTAATCTAACTATGAAAGTATGGGAATCGATTTAGTGGAACATCGCGGTAAAACATAAAGTCGGCGTTACGTTTCCAGTCCTTGGACAAGATATACCAAACACAATCAAAAAGAGCAACAACTGCATTGTAAATTATTGCCACGATTTGCCATAAATCGATACGTACGATACGTATACACTGTCTTTGCCTATAATCGAACCATGGAGCCGTATAATCCTATAGTCCCGATTCTATAGCCAGTATCTATACTGTGTGAGACAAGAAACAATCCAATTGGATTCGGTGGAGAGCGAGAAAGAAAGGAAGGTAAATATAGAGGACTCACCATCCAAGCTTCTTCCACTTCCGGTCCTCGGCGACATCGAGGAAGGTCGGTGCCGGATAGCAGACCGCGGAAATCGGCTGCGAGGAGCATGGTAGAGCCAGGGCGAACTGGGGTGGCCGGTGAGCGCGGGAGGGTGAGCTGCTGCTGTGTCTAGACAGCGTTTCCGGCGAAACGATTACCGCGGACGGTGAAGCCGGCGACGGTAGTGCAGCCGGCAATCCTGGCCAGCTGAACAGACCGTGTTTCCTCATTATTTCTATGCTGTGCTTGGCCGATCGATTCATTGCTATCGACGGCTCAATTACGGTAGTAGATAATTACAAGGTACGCTGCTTCAGATACCTGAGATACATCGGTAAAACGATTCGTTCTATTTGTCGTTGCTGTAATTACCTGTGATTTCAATGTTCCTTTCATCATCAAAGATGCTTTAACTCGTCGTGATTGCGTACTTATCGATACCAACGCGTACTGATCCAGCTTTACGCTTATCTTTCCGTCAAGAAGAAATTCTTCCATCCAACGAGCTCGTAAAACGAACGGATCAATTTTTTCTAATCAACCCGCTGGCTGGTGCGTGGGAATCAGAATCGATCGTTCTTTTCGTTTTCATTCTAGTCCCCAGTACCAATTTTCATTCGTTCCACGCGAATTTGCTCGGTCGAAAGCAATTTATCCCGAAAGCATTCGACGCCAGTGCTTATCGCTTTCGAGCGGACTCGCGCCCTGTCCCCGTAATACGTTTAAGCGAGTTTCCTGAGTGCTAGCGGGTCGTCTGAAACGTGCACGCGGCCCGAACTTCGTCACCGTGAAACTGGCTGTCGTTACTCGCCGCCAATCCCAACTCGTTAAACTGCGCCGACAAATGGCCGGGAAACTTTTCACTGGGCGGCATCGCGACGTCGTCAGTTTCCCCGGAGAATTTTCCAGCCATTGTAAGACCGCGACACGACGTCGACGAGTACGAGTACGAGTATCGTTGTAGGGCTCAAAGGCGGTCGCGTTAACGCGGCAAGGAGTAATTAAGCGCGTTGCCGGGGAAAAATATTTTTCGACCTGTTTTCACCACGCAACACTCTTAATGAAACTCTGCACCCTGACGCGTTGCTCCAATCTAGTTTTTCTAGTTTATTATTTTTCTTTTTTCTTTTTTCTTTTTTCTTTTTTTTCTTGCGCGCTGCGAACGCCAGTAATTAAAGTGGGCGTGAGTTTTCGTATTTGCTCGATTGCACCCTCCCCGTGCTATTCTACCTGTTCCACGCGGCTACGCACAAGAAATTCGTGTTCTCTCGTTATCCGTTTAAAAGAAGAAAAGGAAGAAAAAGAACACGCGGATAATTAACGCGTTGGTACTTTGATAGAATCAATGTTGAATATCCGATGAGTCTGGCCGCAACGTAACAACGGCTGCTAACTAAAAGTTTCGAGGAATTCGAAGGGGAGCTCCGGCTGCAAACGGTTTCGCGCGTCTAATTTAAGGTCAACACGGTGTCGTAACGTTTGATACACGTCACATTGACACTGGCTGCAGGAAGAGACCTACTATAGAGCGCGGTCGGTCTCGCGAGCGTTATTAATGCGACGACTTTCGAACCAGTGGCCGTTTATCTAATGATAATCACTCCTCCGATCCGGCCGCCGTTTCTCACACACGTGCCAGCCTCAAGATTCGCTGCAATTCTCTGCTACAAAGAAACGGAGGAACACGTTCCCCGTTACTATGGAATCCACGGCGACAACTTATAGATAGTCGCGTAGCGGTCGAAACGAAATGTAAATGCATTTTCACCGTCGTCGCGATATCGCGTGGACGTATCGGGGCGAAATTTCAATTTACCAGAAGCCTGATTTACCCCAAACCACTCGGCAAGCGTTCCGCGAGAAGGAATTTTCCAGGCGTCGTAAACGGAGCTGCTCGTTGGAAAACCAATTTTAGCATATACGAGAAACGGCGAAAATAGTCCAGCAAAGTAAATAGATTCGAGTTTCGTCGGAATCGATCGGCAGAAGTGGAATAATTTGACTACCTAACTATTAACGAAAGAGATCGCTCTTGGAAACGGGTCAACGTCTATTTTCGTATTCGGAATTCATCGCAGATGGTTTATTTCGGTTTGCGACATCCTGCGAAGGATTTCCGATATCCGAGCTGTTATTTAATATTCCAGTAGCTGTCGTCCCACATATCCAAAGGCGAATTACACGTCAGAAAGGGACGCGTTGACGGAGCGAATCTCACGAAAACCATCCATCCGCGAGGTTTTCGCTAACCCCTCTTGAAATATATCCAAAGCCGGCAGATCGTTGTTCCGCGCGTTTAAGAAGGTAAACGAGGTACCGCGTAAAGCGACCTACCCCTACGAGGCTGATAGTAGGCAGTGAGAGGGACGTGGAGAAGTTTCGTCCTTTTCACTCGAGAGATTGGAGGGGTAGATGGTTGCTTGGGCGTGCGCGCGAGCGCGTTTGTACGCATCGTGAGAGAGGAACGCGAGAGGAAAGGAAATAAGAGGAGGAAGGATGGAATACGCGCGAAAGAGAAAGAGAGGACGACTCGCCTCTTGGCTCGGAGCTTTTTGAAATAATCACGTAGTGTTGAAGGAGCAGAAGAGCGCGAGAGGGTGTTGCCGGACGAGAACCCGTGGAATGGAGCAAGAGGGCACCGAGGGGTTGATTCAGTGGCTGAGTACCGTTCCCTCATTGTGGCACGAGTGTATCCGTGGCTCAAGGACTCAGCGACTGGCTCACCCTTGTTTCGTTGGCTCCGCCACTCCGCCGCCCCTTTAGGATATCCCTCAGGAATCCATTCCGCGTCTTCGTTCGTTCGTTCGTTCGCTCTCTTTACGTGCTCGGACTCGAGCCACGAGAAAACACCTTTTAATCGTTTCGCCACTGAACTTTCGCCACGTAAATACTCGCTAAACGCTTTTCACTCCTTCTTCCCCACTTTTACCGAGCTGTTTTCGCGAACACCGGGAGCCACGCATTTTTATCTCCACGATTATCGCCAACTCTCCGACCAGCTGCGAGGATCATGCTTTCGACGTTCGAGAAGAGTCGCGCTTGGCCAGACTCGATACAGCGAACGTTTCGTGGTCGAGAGCTTTTTTTGCCACCGCTTTCTTCTCACTTTCGTTATCCGGTTTCTTTCACGTTAAATCGCTATCGTACTTACGATAGGAAATTGTAACGTATCGATGACGAACGAGTATGATCGACTTCGATGTTTTCAAGATCGATACGACCAAGCGTCACTTGCAATTCCTAATAAGATTAATTTCTCGCTGGTAATTCTTACCGAATGCGGTTCCCTCGTGCGTCAATGGAAACCGAAAATTCCTGGTCTAGCCGCAAAACAACTTCCAACTCGAGCATTTCGACGCGTTTCAACGATCGATCGAAATCCCCCTCGGGAAAGCATGCGGAACGTACGAGGACTACGTCGTTGTCGTCGTCGTGCCATCGGAGATCGTAGACGACAGTGTGGCAGTGTGCGTGCGCGATTTCAGGATTCCCGACAAGTCGTCCGGAGCGAGAAATACAGAGACAGAGACAGAGAGACAGAGACAGAGGAAGGAAGGAGCAACCGGATCGATTCGTGGTCTCGACAGGGTGGAATCGTAGTACCTGAGGGAGGTCTCCTTGATGAGCATATCCGTGACCTTGGCTGGTAGTTTGCTCGACCGTCTCGGCGGAATGTTAGCTGCTGAACTCACCAGCGGGTTCGCACAGTCACGGCCCTGCGGCTCGTGTCACGGCACTCTCGGACCCCGCATCACAAACTGATGCCCTGCACTCTCGCGAGTCCGCGGCTCTCTCTCCGCTAATCTGGCTCCTTCTCTTTCCCCGTCCCTCTTTTTCTCTCCCCATCCCACTCGTCGTCGCCAGTGTCCATCGTCTCTGGATACGCGGCCGTTTGATAGCGAGCTCGTTACCCGAATGAGATTCGCAGTGGCGTAACGTTCGCGGAAGGACCGCTCGAACTCGCCCACCTTCTATGCCACGAAGTTTCGTTCTGCGTCTCGGAGAGTTGCCCGGAGAAATCGCGACCGAAGGAACGGTACCGACAAGTAGGCGGAGACGAAGATCGAACGGAAACAAAGCAGAGACAGCGGCTGCGAAGCGGCTTGAATTTGCAAATTCTCGAATCGGATCGAGCGCGTGCAATTGCTTTCGCACCCTATTCGGTGCTCTCTATCCCTGGCATCCTCTCGTTCGTACCTTGACCGTGGAAGGAGGATCCTCGAATCACGAACTTCCGCAACTCTGATCTTCGCAGGAGAAGGAAGAAAAGGAAAGGGGCAAGCGGTTCGCTCTTCCTTTCCCCTGGCTGAGTTTGCTTCAAAGGACCCGGGCGCCGAGTGCGCGTGTACCCTGATCAAATCTGCATGTAAATCGACGGAATAGGCCAGTCTTCCTGTTCTCGTGCGCACCGAAGGAGAGGACGGTTCACCGGAGGTTCCGGTGAAACGGGAAAGGAAGAGAGAGCTGGTAGCGGCAGAGGGAGAGAGAAAAAGGGACGAACGTTGGATGATGCGTAGAGGAAGGAGGGAACAGGGTGTAGGAGGAGAGGAGAGAAACGAGAGAGAAGAGAAGGCAACGACGGAAGCGAGATGGAAGCGACACGAAGGTCGTTCGTTGGCCATAACGAAGTGACAGGTCAATATTAACTTCGGTGCCGTTGGCCACTCGTGCGTTCACGAATTCACGTTCGATATCCGCCGGAAGTAATCGAGTTCGGTACGAAATGGAGGCGGCCGGCTATCCACGGATCGGCTGCCGCAGATCGGATGGAAATTGCCGTTCGAGCGGCAATTAATCGGTCGATTCGTCGCGTCGCCAAACGGATAAATAATCGATTCGCGCGAGACAACAACGATGATCGCGTTTCAGTTAATACGTAACGGAAATTGCGAAAGAATTATTCGCTCGGCCGCGATCGATACTCGCAAGAAGAGGAAAATGTAGTATCGTACGCGTTTGATTATCGTTGCTTGCCGCGATACGCCTTTGACGTCTCGTTTCTTGGTGACTCGGAGATTAAATCCGGTAGAAGCGGCAATTTTGCAAATTGGGGTCAGTGTTTCGCTTTGATCAAAAGCTCGCTCCGTTTCGTCTCGAACTCGCCCCTTTTCGGGCCGTCGACCACTCGTAAACGACTTTGGTCGCCGATAGATAGAGGTTACCCCGCTTTCAACATGATCACCGCTCTCTCTCTCTCTCTCTCTCTCTCTCTCTCTCTCTCTCTCTCTCGGCTGCGAACGTGTTCACAATTGTGCTTCCGGTCATGCGAGTAAAAATTAATAGAGCAAAATGGAGACGCTCGCAATATGATTTTTCACGATCAAGTTCAATCGTCGACGGTGGACAAACTGCCGCCGGTCGCTTCCCTGCTGGATACACGGGAGCCGAGGGATGCGCGTTAATCGTGGACAGTGACTAATGTTCCATGCCTGTGAATAGTGGCGGTGGTCATTCGAATGAAGAGACGAGGAGTAACGTGGCCGCTTAGGGGGGACGGTAATTCACATAGTGACGTTACGTACGGACCTACAAAGCGAGAAATAATGGACGATAACCTACAAGAATCTACAGAGATTCCCACCGATGACAATGTCAATTCTTTGAAAAATACGATTTAGTAGCGACTAATGGATGTGGATCGTGGATCTTCGTGAATCTAATCGACGCGCGTTATTCACGGCCAGATACGTTTTTTTTTGCTAAAACGCTGCTACATCGTCGCTATAAGATCGTCCTAAAATTGTCGATTCTTGTCATATCGATTCTTATTAATTGTACGAGTACGAAGAATACGGGAAGGATAAGTTATTTTTCGATATGATCTCAAGCATGGCATATTTCGTTCCTTGTCGCGTTTAACGTATAAAGATATATTTCGAAACGTAATTAATATAAGAAATTAAAATATGCTTCTGAAGCATACGCGTCTAGAATATTCGGTAGCAAAAATAGGAAATTGTAAAGAAAACATCTACGCATTTAGATGAAATTATTAATATTTAGATGCTATTCATGAAATTGGTGGCTTCCCTTGTGTCCGATCAATCAAACCGTCAAAGACGGATCGTAATTCAGACTTCCTGCCACGAGGTAATCGCGTCACGGGCCTAATATTTCCATCGGTTGCCAGGCTCGTAGTCGTTTCCTTACGCGTTCCTGCAATTATGCTCCACCTCGTGGTATTCCAGACGCGTTGAAAATATTTTCTTCTACCTCACCTCGCATTTTGCTCACCCCGACGCCAACAGTTTGTTTACCTACTTAACCAACCACTTTTTCCCCCGTTCGAGTTTGTCGATAAATCTAGAGGAAACTCGAGCCAGAGACGTATGAGTAATCTTTAATGGATGAGAAGGTTGCTGGCAAAAAATATGGAGGGTGAAAGACGCTTAACACCAAAGACGGAAATTAATCGTTGCCGGTTTATTTCAATCGTCTTTCGAGCGAGGATGTCTTCATAGCTCGTTCCAACGATGCTCTTCTTACGTCTGAACGTCTCGCGAGAGATGTATACGAATGACCAACGTCGTTTATGTAACGAAAAACACGAATTTAAGTTGCAAATTTTATGTGATATCTATATGGCTAGGTAAAAGAACGCAGGTCTAATTGCTTATTTCCGCTAGACCCGATACAATTATAGAAATGGGCACATTTGGCCAAAAGTACCACGACACCTGTTTCGCACGATTATTCTAATATTATTATTATTAGTCTACAAGTTTTGTTATTGTCACTATTCCAAGCAAGTGACCTAACACTTGTTTTCGATAATTGTAATTCCCTTGTCCCTGAGCTACTCCGTTAACCATCTTCTCGTCTTTACATAGTATACGAATAAAAAAATCCCGATGTCCAATCAGAATAAAGAAGCCAAAAATGAGCATAACATGTTCTTTTCACTCCCATCTTGAAACTGTTAGTCTCTGTAGATAAAACACCTCTTTACCGTCTGAACGCTAATATTTACCCAGACCATCTACTTGCCTTTCTCTTCTTGAGTTACTAACCGAACACCCTGCAATCCGTAACCGCAAATACCCTCGAGCGACGAGCGGAATCGCGTTACTGGACAATTCAAGATCGCGTCTCCCGAGTAAAACGAAGGACTTCGCTGAGGGTAGAAAAAAAAAAAAAAGAAAACGGGGAATTCCAATTAAAAGCGAGATCTGTTCGACGCGGGTTAAAATATCGCGCAAAGAAATGTACGCTGTTTTATTCCGCGGAATTTCCGACGCGTACTTACTCCTGCGGGGCGAGCGTGGAGAGCTGAGACGGGGGTTGCTGCGTTGGTTTCTCGGCTTCCGTGTTAATTATTGGGCCCTCGGGTGTTCGCAACGCAGCCTCCATCGCCGCGGCTTCCTCCTCTTCGCGCAGCTCCTCCGAAGCTTCCTCCGGGATCGTGGTGATGTCCTCTAACGGCGGCAGTTCGTTGCCAGTTTCCTCCAAATGGTTGTCCATCATCGGGTCCGAGTTTTCTCCCGGACGCGTTACCTCCTCGATGTCCGAGTCGATGCCCTGTCCACACGAATTTAGTATTCTTTCAGAAAAATTGTTAGAATTAAAGCTTTCGGGCGTGAGACGCGTCCTTGGAGACAAAGATACGCGCCGATATTTCGTCTTATTATTATTTCGTATCGTTCTCGTACGAAACCGATTTTCTTTCACGTTTACGAAACCCTTTATTCAACTGTAGATGCAGAGTAACTTTGAAAGTATGTTTCATGTAACGAGTAGTCAATGCGCTTCGCAATTTCCTTTCAGAGTCACGCTGTATCGACGGAGAAGCAAACTCGTTAGAGTTTCATCTGCACTCTACTTTCATCTATCCCATCCCCCTTCTTTTCCTTAAAGATATTAGCGAGTTTGCCGTGGACGAAGGCAATGGAAAGACTTTCTACCGGCGAAGAGACTGCGAATAGATATCGATATCAATTTTTCCTATCCAAGGATAGAAGATATCTATCGAGGATTATCGATGTATCGTCTTGGATTTGGTACCTGGGCAAAGTCCATGTAGAAGGAATCTCTGGAGTCGGAACTGCCTCGGCGGAGCCGGAGGCTGAGATCCGGCGAGCTCTCTCCCATCTTTCTTATTTCCTTTCTCGTTCCTCGTCGCCTCTTCCTGTCTCCGCTCCGTCCCTCCCCTGTGTCTCCTTTGCGCCGCGCCTTCTCTCCACCCCTGTGCTACCAACCCCCTTTGTCTTTTACGAGCTTCTTGCTCCACAGACGGGGAATTCTAAAGAGGGTGGCCCTGCACACACAATCCAGCGAGTTTGCAGCCTGAAAGAATCGTCCTTGAATGACAGATCGTCGTCTCGTTCTATCATCTTCCGCCCTTTCCGCGCTTTTTTTTTCTTTACGCTCGCTCTATCCTCGCTGTCATCGTCCCTGTGTCCGTCTTTGTCTGTCGCTCGTTTCCGCGGAACGAGCACGCGAGAGAACAAGAGTACGTCGTCGTTCGTCATTGGCGCGAAACAAAAATGCCCTGATGAAAGAAGGGCTGCCGAGTGGTCGTACGTGAGTCCGTGAATACCGCGTCCGGATCTCTGAATATCAAACGTCCGCGCGAATTAAAATTTCACCCCTATTTCCCCCGCTGTCGTCCGTGCTACTTTCGCTGGAAACGGCCACGGGGACAACGAAACACCGCTGAAAAGAAAATAGCTCCGTTCTTGCAGAGAGCGAACAAATAGAAACGCGTTACCGTAAGTCCGTAAATCACGGAACGATTAGTGCATTTAGGGTAGGCATAAACGGACGTTGGAATTAAAATATGAAACTGACGCGTGGCAATTGCGCGCAGGTACCGTATCGAATGCTTATGCAAATTTGTATTTTTATGAATATAATTCCTACTTCTCCGGGTCTTCTTTGTTCTACCGTCTCTCCTTCTTCTCCGGATTTGACCTCATAAACGCTATTGCCAACGAATACTTTGCATACTTTATACAGGTATTTCTGCAGACTATGTGCGTTTATTGCATCTTTGCACTTTCGAATTTATACGAATGCGTAAGAATTTCCAGTCTAATTACACTGTGTTTTGGAAAGATTATTATAAACGTATTCGTTGAAACGTATGTTTAAAATTAGCAAGTATCGGGTAAATTGTGATCGGGAATGTACTTGGAGTAGTTTGTTTGTTCCATTCGAAGGGTTTCGGAAGTTCTCCATTCCCTGAAAGCGATAAACGATCGTCTCTCGGTCGAACTTGCCGCTTCTTAGATTAATTTCCGAGGATTTGGAAGGGTGGCCTTCGAAATCTCGATCGTCACACGAATAGAAGAAAGTGTCGTGGATAGGCGTGATTATCGGGCGTCTGGTAACTGGTTTCAGCTACGTCGAAACTAATTACGAAAGCTAGGAAATTCAATGGAGCCTGCCGTTTGTCTTCGACTTAATTGCCTTAGCTGCGACTCCGACTGGCTGACTTTAATTAAAACTAGAAAATGTCGGTCTCGCGGCTCCCCACGGCATCGAACGCGTGGAAAAATCTCGTTCACGCGAACGAGCATTTTTTCCTCCGTCGCGTCGTTTAATTAAGTTCGATTTGATCGGCCCGATTGAGAGGACAACGCGCCACTCAAACATGGAACTTGTATATTTAGCAGTTTAATCTTGTTATTTCGAAATGTTAAAAGAGAGCTTAACGCGAATCTTCTAGTTGGAACGGTAACAAGATATTCTACTTGGAGTTTTCTTGCACCATATACGTTAGCCTGGACCCACGTCTAGCCTTGCGAAACTCTGTTCTCGATAGACCTTCCAAGTGCACGAAACCTTACTCCCTTTTCGTCTGAACTCGACTGTCAGGAGAGACACGAGCTTCCGTTACACTTAGCTACCATATTCGGTGCAATTACTGCTCGGTTATTCGACCAAAGTACGAATTTCCACGTTATTATCGTATTTTCGATAGCTAAGAATAAGGAATTTTCATCGCGAGCTTCTCTCGCTAATACATCTCTCGGAGGCAGACGTCTGCTGTGAAAATGGAAGTACTTTGCAAGTAAAATGCAAACAGGGGGATCGAAAACGTTGAGTTGGTCGTACCTTCAGGGAACATTTGTCTTTCTGTGCGCGATCCAGTCGCGGGCCAGTAAGACGCCACTTCGCCAGGATCTTGTACGCCTGAACGTCAATGAACATTCTTCCTGTTCGGGATCAGACTCGGAACGCCATGCCGCGTCGGACCCTCTCGTTCCTCGAACGTTTTATGGCCAGCGTGCGTGGCGTCGAATATTTCTCCATCAAATGACTCCCCGTACACGTCACGATATTGCTACGGGCCAGGGGAGAGATAGCGTGGGGTAAGATGCTGGCTGTATTTTTTTTCTCTGTTGGGAAAAGCCGGAAATAGCTGGGAGAATCGCCGTGCGGATCTGCTGCGCGTTTCTACGATTTCTTCCACTCGGTTATCTTTGACGAAACGATTCCACAAATTCCATTTCTTACGTTCTTTTCGGGAGACTTTGTTTCTCTTTGTAAATTGCGCGGGAATTACAAGAGTTTGAAAGAAAAGAGTCCGCTGTTTAGCAGGTATTATCGTTTGAGTAGTGGATTATAACGTAGCATTACGTGAAACAATTTTAAATAAGCTATAAGTATGGCAATCGATACGGGGATTCCACGGACAAAGTTGTACAATTGTTGAAGCATACGTTTGCCAGCGATCCGCAGCAACGATTTTCCGTCACTTATATCGCGTGCCGGGAAAGGCAGGTATTTCCATCCGCGTTCATGCTCGACGGCAGTTCATTGGCTTTTTGCGTCCATAGCTCGTTTCGTTGCTTTATCTAACGCGTGCCACGAAAACAAGCCTACGGTGGCTGCACGCAACCTATTTGCCACTTTCCGCCGACCTTTATACGCTATCAGACGCAAAACGTTCTAAGAGCCGACGATAGCGGCAGGAAACAAAATTAATTAGGTCGAGTCCGCTTCGAATCTATTGACGTAACTACGCATGAACGCGGAAGTAAACGTTTCTGATTTTATCCTAATTACCATGTCGAATCTTTGACACGTAAATCAGAGCATGAAACAAGAGCAAACTTAAGCATTGTCTGAGAAAAGAAAATACGAGAGGCAAATCGTTGCTATTTCTCATTCGAACAAAAACAAACAAAATAAGAATAATACAGATGAGAGGTTTACAGGAAATCCACTTACGGGGTCTGTATCTCACACGATCGGACGTTCTCCACGCAGTGTATCCTCATTCGTTCATCCCCCCGTGTCGCGGTCCGATTCGTTTTCACTTTCATCCAGCGGCTCGTAGTACCTCCTACCCTCCCGCGCGGACATCCGATCGCGGCAGCGGACCCGTCAGCTAGCCTCCGGTATCCGGAACCTCCGCGGTTCCATGGCCGGCCGCGAAACGGTGTGTCGAATCACACGAAACCACCCACACCACTGACACACGCAACAGAACACGGAACCAATTGACTGTAACAACCGCGGGAAGAGGATTCGAGCGACCGATTCAGAAACGCAATCACCGATACGAGTCGCGAGACCGGCGTTGCACCGTGACAGCGATCGGAAATCGCACGCGATTCACCGCGCGTCCGCTTTTGATCGTTGTCGCGCGTGCAAACACGCACCACGGGGATTGTTTTCCTATGGATATTAATCTGTAAACGGACTTGACCGGCCGCTACGATCGCCACGACCGCAAACACGGCCGGAACTTGTTGATACGACCTTGCGCTCGTAATCGAAAGTGTTTTCGAAGCGCGGGTTCAGGGACGACGTACGATCAATCGTGGCGTCGAGACCAGCCACCGAGACGACACTCTTTGGCACCCCCCGAAGGGCGCGCCACGCGAGCCATCGACATCCTGCTGCCAGAGCTGCCGGGCTGCTGCGATGGCCCGGGCGTCGCGATCACAGCGCCTGCGACGCCGCCACCCGTCCCACGCCGGTGATGTCGTTGCAGCTACTCCAGGACCGTATCTACCCTGTACAATTTCTTTCAAATCATCGTGTCATCTAGCGACATCGCAGAATTTTATTTAGAATGACAGATTACTTTGCTGATCTTTTTCTGAGACTGACGCTTAGATGTCCGATTGGTAACGATTACGAGCACTTGGTAAGCTCTTTTTATTTCGTGAAAGGTAATTTCAGGAATTTTTAATAACTCTTTATTGATTAGACTAATTTAAAGAGTCTTAAGTAACTTCTAATCGAAATATGATTTAATTGGCAGAGTAAGTATTTGAATTAGATTTGGGTAGGGTATCGTTTGCACTAGTCACAGTCCATTGGAGGAATAAATAGGCATTGGAACATGCGCTGGAAGCCGGTAATGGAAAACAGTGGTCCGAATGCGCCGTTCAGAGACTCCCGCGTGCGGAAAAAGTGTAATGTATTTAATGGTGTGGAACAGACTGAATACTCGATAAATTTTGCCGTAATTTCATCCAGAGTACAAATGAGATACCACCACTTTCGACGATAGAACATCCGATATAACGAAATAGCTTTTGCAAGGGTAGAAACACGCGAGACTTTCACTTGTTGCACCCAAGAGAACAACCACAGAGAAGCATAAATGAATCACCAATTTAAATGATAGAGCCATTTCATTTATTCTTTTTTGTATGTTTTTTCAAATATATTGTGTAGATATATTACAGGATATATGAATGATGTTAAAATCATATTCGTCCGTTGACAAATACCAATGATGTTTGTATTCTTTTCATAAGATAATAAAAATATCATAAGCGTTATACATATTTATAGATCTATACATTTTCTAATTGCATTTGTTTTACTCCTACATTTCGCTCCGGCATAGCCACGGAATGAAACGAGATTGTTTCTCAGTTCTTCGTACGTAATAAATCTGGGAATGAAACATATACCGTGAATGTTTTTCTCGTTTGCTTACAGTATATCTCCGCGAACCAACCACGATTAAATTCTTATCACATTTTTGAGACAGAACACATTGTATCCGGATAGTACAAAGGTGAATTAATTGCCGACGCATTTCGGCCATGCCAAACCTCCACAAGATATCGACACAATAACGTATATGACAACCTACGAGATTCACACAAAATTCTTTGCATTAAATGGAATATTTTGCATCAAATCAAATCGTACATAGTATCGATTACTTACGATTATGATGGCACCAACGATAACGTAAATTTTTACATTCTTCCAAAACAACGAGCGTGCTAAATTTCTACTGGTTTTTCTGAATGTAACCGACTAAAAATATACGAAAACGTTAATTTTTGCACATCCTCCGCGGTATCTTTTGACTTTACTTACATTCGTAGATAAATTTTCAGTCTTGTTTACAAGAAGTTCTAACCGTTCTCCACGCATCGCAACATTATCAATGTTTTTACTCATAATATCTTTCAATTCATCCAGATCACCAAGAACGCTATCTAGCACATCGACTTTGTGACCAGACTCATTGTAATGTTTCTAAACGGAAAATGTAAATGTGAAAATGTTAGAAAATACATTTCGAATATATTCGTATCTCTTACCATTGTACTAGCTAAAGTTCTAGCAAAATCTGTGTTCATCGCATAGGGCATTGCAGTTTGTGCATCTTGGCCATATGCAGCCAAGAATCTTCCTTTAATTTCTGCCAGATATAAAAATGCTTTGGATTTTTGGTAATCCTGTAACATAAAAATCTTTGACGCTAATAAATTATTTCAGATAATGCTTGATTACTTTTAGACTACTTACGTCGTCTGTGATGCACATATAAATAATGTTATCTTCGCAGATATAATGAAAAAGATATTGTCCTTGCGAATATGTAACCTTGTCATTTTCAGCTTTCTTTGCCAGAATGCTCTCCGTTACTTCATCAAAGTTTCCGGTACAAGAAGCATATTTTGCCAATACCGTTGACCCTCGAGCCACCACGGTATATAAAATTGGCATGATGAATGCTGGAATAAAGATTAGTATTTAATTAATTTGTGGTTCCTCTTGTTTAAGCTTTTATAAGCAAGGAATCAACCTACATAAATCTATCGAGCAAACAATGAAATTCTATTTGCAACTGCATTTCCTTATCCGTTATCAAGCTGATTAATACTTAAAGTAACAGAGTTTACAAAAAGTGTTGCCATAACAGCTTGTAAAGTAAGTAGAACGTGCTAATATTCTCAAGAAAGTAAAATAATTGCAAGATTTATCGAACAACAATGAAAACGACTAATCACAAAGTACGGCGTCATAATTTCTAACCTCCAAGGAACAATGAAATTCCTTATAAATTCATTTTTTACGTTCAAAATTCAAAGGACGCTGTCAAAACGAATAAAAAATAAAATGACGTCGTAGTAACCAACATTTGAATTTATCAAGATCAACAATTATTTTCATGACCTACCTCAATTACTAGGATGGCGCGAATGGAGAAGCGATTGTGCACTTTGATCGATGTTAACCTGAAAATTTCTATTGTTCTCCCTCCTGAGATCGTTTTTATGAGTAACTTAATTGATCAATGAATTGTGACTTCATGAGAATTGTCCTATGATCCATCGGCATACGTCAACAACGTTCAAGATTATCAGTAACACATGACAGTTGATCATTGTCAATGTGTATTCCGCTGACATGCGCGCCACAAGTAGCGCGTAATTTAAAATAGCTTATTTTTCTGCTCTGTTTTCTTCGCGAAGAAAAAGTCATATTTTCATCTGTAAAGATAATCTCAAAAAATTCAGTATTAGAATTAAAAATGTTTAAAACGCCTGAGTCTGAAATATATTTTAAAACTCTTTCCCAAAGTTCGTATCCTTAGGTCGTGAAAGATGCGAAAGGAAGATAACTTCTCGAATACGTTAAAAATCCAAGCATTCCCTACTCGAAATTCACAATTCGCACTCTGGTTCTCAACCTAATTACATTATCTTTATCGCTATCAGCAATCGAAATCAGTCATTATCTAGAGAAAGAAATAGAAAATCATAAACATAAATCACCGAAGAATTTACTTATCAACAATATCTCCTACAAAATTAATCACGGGGTTTGCCAATTCTTTAAGTATATGATCTATTCTCTCGCATCATGCTTGAATTTCGCTCCAAAAACTAGAGGCAGCACGGAACATGCGTGTTCGGCTTCGAAGGGTCGTGGTTAGTTCGGGAAGCGCATGTCAGAAGCGATACGAAATTACGTGGCGTACCAGTTTTCTGGGTTTCCTAGCCTCGTACAGATCGATAGCTCCTGACACGTGGCCGCATACCGACCAGTGTACCGACGCTGGTTACTACAATGGAGAAGGGAGTTAATAGAACGTAAGAGTGGATAGATAACGGTATATTCGTCGAGAGGAGGAGACGAGTGCACGCGGAGTCTACAGCAGTTCTGTGTGAATCGGCAGACACGCAATTACCTTCAAAGCTCTGGTGATCATTATCTACGATTGCCGCTGCTCCGTCGATCGTTGCTCGTTCTACGGCCTCTGCGACGTTAGTCATGATACTAGGTAAATATATCACGTTATCGGTAATCTTATAGCGCATTAATGAACTTCGCATTAACGCTTTTCCATAGTATTAGGCTTTAGAACATCTCGCAGGTCCTTCATCATCAGATTCTTTCAACACGTACTGTTCATTATTTACAAACTTGTTCATATGAAATCCAGTGAATCCTAGTTAACTGATGTTTACTGATAGTAGATTACTGGTAGTAGCTAGTTTTTTCCCTCGATCTTAATTCTGGACTGGTTTCATCGGAAAAGCGATAGAATCACAAAGTGCGAGGGGACGGGTGTCAATTCCAGGAAAAACTTCTTAGATCGTGTTTCTTCGCAATTTTCTTGAGTTATCACAATTACGTCGTTCTTTTACGTTTGTTGCACAACGTTGTTTGTTACGTTGTTTATACTGTTTCAGGTTATCGCAGTATTTTTTTTACTGCCATGATATCCAGTACATACGCTTTTATCTCAAAGATATGTTGTTTTTCGGAAAAATTCTACATGTTCGTCGCTGCACGATGTATTAACACGATTACGTAATTCTTCCAGAAAATATGACTAGCGCACAACATTCGCAATTTAAACTTATTATAGTTATTTTTGTGATTGGTCGTGTGTCGGAAAGCAACGCCCGTGATATTGATCTCGGCAAAAGGGTCCGTTGTCTCCCCATACGATTTGCCCTCTTTGCTCCAACTTGGCAAAAACAGTAAATCAATAACATCGAACGAAATATCAGACTATGGTGTGCGTCATGGCTATAACAATACCGGTCGAAAGTAGCTACGTCTGTTGTGGATATAGCAAATATACACGTGTAAAATACAAATTAAATAATCTTCGAAATTAGAAGTTTTATCGTTAGAAGCGTGCAGAAATATCTAATTTTAAGCTAAAATAAATCTATTTATTCGTTTCATCCTGTTGTTACGTAATAGCACTGGAATATCTAATACGTTGACTCACTGATAGCGCTGATGGTCGCAGTAAACGATGTAAGACATAAGATCTTTCTTAATTTATTCTTGCGCTCGATAAACATTCGTCAGAAAATATCAAAATTCGAAAGAAAATCTGAGACTGCGAATGTTTATGCATTTATGGAAAATTTAAATATTCAAACATTCGTAAAATACGCGATATATGTAAAAATATGAAATATTTCCAAAGTAGAGTACTCGTTGTAATATTCAGCGAGTGGAACAGGTCTCTCCCACTTCGTCTCCTCGATTGCGTTCACAGAAATACAAACTTCCATAGAAATCCACTATCTGATCATTAGAAACACCTATGAGAATGACTGAAAAAGCAAATGCGACAATCTATGCGCATCTTCGAAAGCGCGCAGTTCTTCGGTTTCCGTAGCCTACTTTCCCGCGTATCAACGATACGACGGGACATTTTAGCATGGGCAAATTGTGCAAGTCGTCTAATACGAGTACGCACCTGCTGTCACAATATTCCGTTACGTTGTTCCGATTTCTCGCGATGTCACTTCAAATTGCGATCAAGGAACAGTTTATATTATAACGTAATTTCATCTGTTTCCGGTCGGCTGAGAAGAATGCCGGCTACTGTTCGTTCGAATATGTACCGTTAAGCGCGCCATGAACTAAGCATTAACGTTCAATTTGCATCGTTCATAAAATCCTATAGAATGCAAATAAAACGGAAGCTTGTCGCGAATGTTCCGTTGGAAGATCTTCTGATCGCAGAAGCGCGTCTAATTTATTTTGCCGGTATCCTCGATGATCTCCGGTATAATTTCAGATTTCACACCATTAAAATAGATTATACAAACGGGATTGATGTTTACTTGATCAACGCAGGACTCGAGCAAGATAGGCATACAAAATTTCACGCTCTGTTTGGCCTAAGTTTAGGTGGTGACGACCAGCTCGCGTATTATGGAGACTCGTATACATTTCAGGCTCGTATACTATTCAGGAACCACGGTCTCTCCTTTGGAATCTTCCTTTGTTCCTCCCTGAAACCATTGCTTCATCGGTGTTTTGCATTGCAAATAACTTGACTTCTCATTCGCACGGATGCTCCCTCGATGTCTGAAACACAAAATTCAAAGTCTTTCAAAAATGTACAAAAGAAGAGAAAAGGAAAATTAGCTCTGCTTACACGCCTGACTAATTCGATATCTGAACGTTTTCAAATTGAGACGATCTTTCGGTGAATAATCGAGGCAGTGTAGATGCTCGGTACCTCCACAGTAGAACTACATTTATGCGAACGAAATTTTAGTTATCGTCCGGTTAACTGAACCTTTGCTGCTTGAATTCATTTATCTGAACGCGAGCTCCTATTATGTGACCTCTAATTACATAAAATGTTTGCCCCCGACCTCGACGAGTCCAGTCGAGTGGAGTTCTACTGTAAGTCAAATCGAACCACCATGCAATCTTTGTCTATGTTCTCTTATCTGGACGTTTGATCGCGGCTGCGAGTCGACGATTTTCCAACGGACCGTTTTGCATGGCCACTTAACCGTAGAGAATTAATGTTGCTGAATGTTTTACGAGCAGACAGGACACGGCTGACGTACGTATCTGCAGCCGTTGTTGGCGCCGGCACCGTAGTCGTCTTCTTCTGGTGGTGGTGGACAAAAAGGCAGAAGAATAGGCCACCCTTGCAATGGCGGAAGGTTGGCGAGTTGAGCAACCTGTTCGTGTATCCGGTTAAGTCGCTCGGCGTTGTTCGGATGAACTCAATGGAGTGCACGAAATTGGGCCTGAAATCTGGCTGGCTCAGGGATCGAACTTTGATGGTCATCGACTTGAATGGACACTTCGTTACTGCCAGACAGTGGCCAAAGATGGTTCAGGTAAGAAATTCAGAATCGACAAATAATATAGTAGCTTGCATCTGGATCGACGATTGTGTGTAAACTTATGGAGCAAGATGTATTGTCTGTTAGCCATTTGACTCGCGTCGCATCAATTAAAAAGACTGTCTTATTCTATCTATGTATTCGTTTCAGCCGAGACGAGATTAAATTTAGTTCTAACGGTCAGAATGCAAGGAAACGCCTCACCCTTGATTATATTTACTTCACCATTTGCCCTAACTTTGTACATTGATATTTATTGATATTTATCGTTTATATTTATTTCAATATTTGCTCTTAGCTCGAGTATCAGGTATTTTGAGAGAATAAAGCCCATGGAAATCAGAGAGACTGCATAAAATCTATTCTTAGGCGATGATAGCACCTCGATAGCATCTTCCGAGTATTTTGTTATGCTAGAAGATGATATTAGATCAGCTACTTGGTAGATTATCTAATTTGATTAGCGTATATCAGCGTATCAACGCTTTATAGTTATTACGAGACGCGTGTCCAACAAAAAAGCCAATGCGATATCGTTGTGGAAGCTAGGCGTGTGGTAATTAGAAATGGATCGATGCGCGATAATGAAGGCAATTTCTTCTGATCTTTCTCATCTCTCTGTATATGTATTCTTCACGAGTTGTTAAGTTTAGTTTGCACGGTCCTGGCAGCCGTCGATCCGGTTGGGTTTCCTCCTCGAGCTCGAAGGAGCGAACCGCCATTTCTTTAACACGACTTTGTAAGGAAACGAGAAACTTTTATAATGCTGATTAACGAGCCGTTTTATTGTCGCGAAGATTCGCGAAATTAACTGTTGGAGTCCGACGCGAGTAATTAATTCACCATACGGCGATATTTTCCTACTGTACATTGCCTCGTTTGGTTAATCATTTCCGCTGTGATCGAACAGCGTCTCGTACCTTCGGTTCGACAGAAATGTGCTTCATCTCGGAATCTCGATATTTCTGTTTGAAAAGTTTCAAATCGCTTCTTCAAATCTTTGTCGGTGTAACAAAATAACAAAAAATTCAGAATGAACGATTTAAAAATCAATTATCTCATGATTCCGCTTGTCTGGGCTATCAGATAGAGAAAACACATGCTTTCAACTTTTTACAAAAAGTAAATATTAATAATTGCGTTGTTGCGGAAACTTTTTCATACCAGAATATCCAAAGCAAATTATTCATTGTGATAGTCGGAGGGTGAATTCGCAGTTTGATCGTTACATTTACAATGTGAAATGTATAATTATCGTTGCTTAAATTATTAATAAAATAAATCTGTGGGTTCTAGGTGACACCTACCATCTCTGGCTCCGTTCTCACATTGTCCGCTCCGGGAATGATGTCTATGTCTATCGATTTGTCGCAAATCAAAGGCAAAGGATTTCGAGTCGCGGTCTGGGGTCAACCTGTATCTGCCTGCGATTGTGGCGAAGAATCTGCCAGATGGTTATCTCGCTTTCTTCTTCAAGAGGATACTGGGTTCAGATTGGTTTACTATCCTTTACACCATCCAAGCAGAGAGATCAGGACCAAAGGCAAGATTTTCTCAGTGACAACTGACGATACTGTAAGTTTTCATTCAGACACGGTCGTCGCTGAGAATTGCTAAGGTTTTACAATCAAATAGTTTACTTATCGTATTAGTAAGTGATTTATTTATTAAATAGGGCGCCTATCCAGATTCCACTAGCTATTGCTTAATAAACGAAAGTTCGGTGACTGACTTGAATAGTCGACTAGAAGATCCAGTCACCCCAGATCAGTTTCGGCCAAATTTCGTGGTCAAAGGTGCCAACCCATACGAGGAGGACATTTGGGGTTGGATAAAGATAGGTGATGTCATCTTCAAGTCTGTTATGCCTTGTACGAGATGTATCCTAACTACCGTCAATTCGGAAACTGGGACAAAACATCCGAAGGCTGAGCCTTTGAAGACTCTGAAAAGGTTTGCCTTTATAAGTAACATTTATTTGTCTTAAATTTGCTAGTAATCAAGTAATTTAACTAATCAAACAAAATACGTGGATTAACAAATAATATTTATATTTGATAAAATGTCGTATCGCACCATTATATCGTCGGTTTACTAGAAGAGTAACATATCTAAAAATTCGCTGGAAAGTTTTGAGATATTCGCAACAAATCTAAACTGATTTCCTGAAAAATATATCTTTCCTAGCCGTATCACTCTACTAGTAAATCGACAATGTGATAGCAAATTAACTCCGGATCATTTTTCTATTTTTCCATTATCATCGATCATCAACAAATTTCTGAAGTTCGGAGAAAAATAATTGTTATTTATACGCGTGATTTCTTTTCTTCAATCTTTTTGGCTAGAGATTTTTATCAAGACATTAAAAGCTTTTTCATTTGTTAATACAAGAGCATGATTCAGACCTAAAAATTGAGGGGCTGCAGTAGGTTCAGTATTCATATATTCATAATTACTTATATTGTATTGATATTCCTGATATCACTTAACACGTTGGCTGTCGCAGCGAATTTTATATATTTTGTTCTGAGAATCGCAACAGATTGAAATATACTGCACAATAACATTTAATTCTTATAAAATATTCTATTCTATTTGCACACCTTCCTCTGAAATTTATCATGTTCCAATCATTCTATAAAATCTAGTAACGTGATTCACCGATAACTATCACGATAGCCAACGCGTTAAGGATCATGCTCTTTTTCATTCGGATAAAAACTAATAAGACGTATATATTTGTCACAGTTACAGACAAATAATGGATTCGGATGTTCGCCCACTAGTTGGCGAGAGTCCAGTGATGGGAATTCACCTGGGATTGAGAAGTCCCAATGGCACCGTCCGAATAGGGGATCCAGTCTACGTCGGTGTGCCTAACGAACAACCCTTATTGATATCGCCTCCCTAGCTACACCGATGGGCTTCGTGCGAGGACGAAATTTTTGTCTACGAGGAAGCCACGAGATCTCTTCAGGAGGACACTTTGTTAAAGAATTTGACGAACAGAGAAAACGCATAAATAATCGAGCCTAAAATCGTGTCTCTGATCGTTGAACAAGGCCTAAAATATTACTTACTACGGACATTGTTTCTTCGGATAAATTGCTATTCTCTCGATTAGAGAATTAATACGATTAGAGATTTAAATAACGCGGTAGTCGCGTGATAACAATAGTTCAAACCTTTTTGCCAAATGTATTTTTCACTTTAAAGTTGAAGCGTTCGTCGCTTGAGATAATTTGCGAAGAGAAGAAATAATCGAAGAGATGGTTTTCAAATATCATATTTTTGCTAGATATTGGTCATGAATCAACGAGGACAATATAATAAGCGTGCATGAGAAACGCGTTTGCTATTCGTTCATATTTGTGTCGAGTATATAGTTGCAAGGAATAAATGAGTCGCAGGGGAATATGAATTTGAAATTTACAGGAGAGGGTTGGTACATTTGCATTACATTTTATGATAATAATATTTATTTATTTACACTACAAAACAACAAGGACGATTTACAGTAAAAGGGATAACTCGTCCAATTCGAAGATCGAAATACATTTTTACGAGTAACATTCGACAATGACCATTTTCTTATCCCGCCTACTCTGGGCCAATCTGAGACGAGAGAGTGGCATCGTTTTATCTCGTATCCGGCAATGGTGGAGTGAGTGTCAAACTATGCTCAATTTTGTACAGGGGTCGTGAAATTCCTTTAGTTTACCGGATGGTCGCCGGAATCGCCGCAGCGGGTTGGCAGCCCTCGGAGAAGCAACGGACAAGGAAACGCGGGCCGCTGAACGGGGAGAAACTTTCTTTACGTGTAAATCGATCGGAAAGAAAGAAACAATGCTTGGCACAGTTGTGTTTCGGAAATTGCTATATACACAGTTGACATGAGATTCTACTCGGACTTACGTTATTTTTTCTTATAAAATTACACGAGAAGATATATTTCTAACTAATAAAATATTTTAGACGTTAAATAGACCTACATAGAAAAATTATCGGCTCAAAGAAATGTTGAATTCTATTTGTATAAATTATATATCATATGGACGAAAGTTCGAGCGCAGCGAATCTCGGTAACGTGAACTTCCTAATCGCTAGTAAGGAGAATAATGTACCGCGTATAGTATAAACAGAGAAAGTATTAAAGAGAAAAAGAGAGCGTTGGAGAATATGAGACAGGAAACGAAAAGTAAGAGACGAGAGAAGCGAAACAAGATAAACGGAGGACAGAGACAGTTTGATGTATGAACTCGAAGTCGCGCGATTACGCTATTTAATTTGACGAGAACAATTCGGTAGTATCGACGAGAGATTTCGGATCTCGGGGACAAGGGGGCAACGCTGGTTACGTTGCCAACGTCGTACCCGTGTTCCAGCTTGACAATCACGGCTCGAGAATGGCTCTTACGTGGCTCCCGAGCGTTTCAGGACCATCGGAATTTTTCTCTTACACTTGGACACCCTTTCGCTGTCGCGTTTCGTCCAACTTTAGATGACGGAAGTGATCAGTCTCGCCTTGAAGTTGACGATGCGTTCGCTCGTCGCTGCCAGGCGCTGAAAAAATAAATAGTTTCGCTTAAATTTTATCGCTTGGTTGATTCATACAACTATTTCATTCTAGCGATAAGATAGATCAGAAATAAGTATGCACGTCGATGAGAGAATATAGGAACGGAAATCTCTTTGCAATTCTGATCGGCTATACACATATACATATATATATATATATATATATATAGATATTCTTTACACGGCAGATTTTCTTTCTAGAAGAAGAAGAAATCGTCCAGGCTATAAGATACGAGTTTCTAAATCATTTACGTGAATCCCTTTTCTTCGATCCTCTTTCTGTAGAGGACAATCCTACGATTTTCCGCTTACAAATGCTCGCAACGCTTTCGAGGAGGCGCGTTTCAACTCCACTTTCGACGTTTCTTATTCACGCGACCACGGTTTCACCGTAACGTAGCAAAGAAACGATCATCGATCGAAGATCATTCGCACGGACGGCGCAACGTGCGTTCGTTCGTTGTTCCGCCACGTGGCTGGAGCCTGCAACGGAATTTCCGATTTAGCAAGTTACGGTGGAGGCAGACAAATTCCGAGCGATGTACGAAGCGTGAACGCTTTCAAGCCGATGGCCGCTTGCACGCGCGACGAAGGTTGAGCATAATAAGCGCGATTAACTTTAATAACGCTCGAGCTGCCGATATCTTGCCACTGTATTTCCGTCAGTTCGTGCCGTTGCTTTCTCTGGTTTGTCGCACTGTGAGCGCTGTATCGCCGATACGCCGTAATAAAGACGTGGTCTGTCAATTACACGCGAAACGAGTCGAGAAAAACGCGAAATATAGCTCCGACCGGCCGGTGGTTTTCTTCTCACAGGAATTCCTACGCGCGTTCTTTTTCGGCCGCTTTCTTCCCGCTCGAATTCCAAACGAAACGCGTAGAAAAATCTGGTCACTGTCCGTTGCGTTTCCTCTTCACGCTTGGTAATGGTAAGACCGATCAATTAGCCGAGCATCTCGAGCATTGCACGGAGACAACGATCTTTCGAAATTAGAATAGTTTTTGCGGAACCATATCGTGAGAGAACTAACGAAACATTATACATAAGCTGTGGAGATCTCGAGGTGAGATCATCGGCCCCTAACGAACTACTTCCCCGTCGCTCTTCCGCCGATCGGTTTCGCTTTCGTTGAGAATTCACGGCGCGCGAGAGCGAAACGCGTGAATTTTGACGAGTGACCGCGGTGATCGGTGTATTTATCTCAGTATAATGTTACAAATTATAATTGTAACATATCATATAGGATATGATACGACGAGCGCGTAAATCAATCGGAGATAAAGTGGAAGTATAAAGTAGACACGATTTCAGGTGTCAGGACAGACTAACTGTTAGCAATACGAGGAAATAAGAACCCGAATAGTTGGCGAGGACCGAGCGAAGAAGCTTTCAATACAGAGTATTAAACATAAACGGGATATCAACGATATTTTATACTGTATATTAAAATAAAAATGTGTATTTGCATCGATCTTCTCGTTCCTCAATTTATCGAAATTATTACTTAATACTTTTAGTTCTATTAATACTTTTAGTTCTATTGCTGCTAATGTAGGGCCTTAAGTGGATCCAAAGCTTCAAGGTATCAGTGGCTGTCACCTCTCGATAATGTGACGTACCATATTAGGTACGTCATTGGCTGATCTCTGAACAAACATCGTGATTTGTTTGATTTATGATTTCGACAAAATTGCTTTGACCACGATATTGCTTTTACAACTTTATGAACGTAAATAGGTACCTAGGTATTATTAAAATATTACTAAACAGCTATTTAATTATTTTCTACTAATTAAAATGCTATTCTCACCATTACACGATCGCGAATATTCTGCATTAAGTTAAGAAACGAACTGCACGCGAGAATCGAGCGCATCGATAAAGGGATCGTGTCATGGATAGGTCGTTGGAGGCCGAAGGATCTACCGAGATCGCGATCGCAGGAGTCGTTCAATCAAAATCCTGGCAATATCGCGTGCCAGGAGCTACGTAGCAGCTGCTTGCATAAGTCAGCCGGCAAATGGACGAGCTATTTCATAGAGAAAGTCGCTTACATTTTTGCTTTCCATCGATGCTGACGGGGGATGCTTACGTAATCGCCCGGTTTTATATCTAGAACGACAACGCGTCACGCTCGCGCGAGTTTCGGCAAAACCTTCGGCGCGAAAGATCGGTCCACGTCGAATTCAGAATTTCTCTTCTAAACAAAATTGCGAAAGTATAAAATTCTAGACTCTCTCGCGATTCTTTAAGATTCGACGAGAACGTTAATCGCTCCGAATTGGTATTTATCCGTAATTATTGGTAATAATTAATTTAACGCATAATTTAATATGACTTTATTGGAAATAGCAAATGGCGAAAAAAGCTCGTTGAATATTAAACGAGAACGAGATTACGCGAACTCTAATCGTGCGTCGTTCTTGAATTTAGAATCGCTCGTGGTTATTAATATATCTGTATCGGCTAAATGCTGCTGTTACGATCGCGTTATATTTATTCGAACGAAAGAAAAAAAAGTTTGTGCGTTGACATTAACAAATCGGCGAAGATATTGCAGTTTCACTTTCGAACAAATCGCTTATGTAAAACGATGCTAGAAGACAGTTAGTTTGCAAGGCGGAATTCGAAACCGTTTTAAAAAAAGACTACGAATAATCCGAACAGGTTAATGGCAATTTGCTCGAAACCCGTCACGGTGACTACGCGGAAAATCGCGAGCAAAGTTATAGCGCGTTTGGTCCGCCGATGTGTCCTAACCTCGATCGGCCAACCCCATTCCACGTGCACATTTCGCTTCGTTAAACATAATCAATTTTTAGTCATAAAGATCGAGCGGCAGTTGCCGCAACGCGATCAGGTCGTTGAGTTTCATTTTCCATTCATGTCGGTAAATTGCTTAGAGAGAAACTGTCTTTTTGAAACTCTTCTTTACGACCAGAAGAAGATATTGAAGCAATTTGCAAATTGAAGCGTTCTCGTTCCTTTGATCGGCGATTGTATTATGGGCTATATGATTTAGAGTTTCATATTTCTTCGTTGTTTCTCTTTCCACCGCTTTTATGTTTCCGTTCCTTGAATCATTTTCTTTTAATATATCCTCAGTATGTTAATTAGACGTTTTGATATCGTTGGAGATTTTAGAATCCCAAAATAATCGCATTAGAAAGGCATATAGGTATAGAAATTATTTCAGTGTCTCTACATTGAATCGACTACAAATCCGCTTTACGCTTCAAATAATATATAATAAACAAAATGACGAATGAAACAGTAAATTGAAGAAACATTTCGAGATTTTAATGAATCTATCAATTCTAATATTTCGCCTTTCAACTGACAGCAAGAAAAGTAACGCTGATCCAATAGCAAGATCGACGAATAAATGATAAGTTTATCCAACGAAGACGATGCATTGGTTTCCGATTTTTTAACATTTCTCCTTGCTATTTACTGCCATTTACCGCTTAACCCATTTTTATCATGCACTAATGAAGATTACTCACGAGAATGAGATCCTGTACGAGGTTCGAAATTCCTCTGTTCACTATAACGAAGAACCTGGTTACGGGTCCTGGAATTGCTTCTTGAGGCTCCTCTCCGCCCTTTCCAGCCGAACCGTCGCCTCCGCTTCCGGCTACCAGCTGGAAATAATCAAGCCACAGATTAGCCTAGTTCTCGTCGCAACTGAAATTTTCTCAGAAAGAGCACGCGGGAAGATGAATGATAGAGACGAGTTGCGTAGATCGTTCATTGTCATCGATCATCGCGTAAATCGTTGTCATTCTTTTTTTATTTTTTAAACAAAGAGACAGTTGCAGTGTGTAGCAGCTCCACGTCCAGCTTCAGCGCTCCCGACACTACGGTGCTTTTATATCCTGAATCCTACTTGCGGCTACGATCCATCGATCTTGCTGCTACGATCCTTACGTGCGCTCCTTCGGCTCGTGACATTGTTTCGGATATCGTTATATAGGGTGTCCATACGCTTAGCATATCTTTTCATTCGTATCTTTACAAGTGACGACACAGTTTCGCGAAATAACTTCGAAATCCCGAGGTTTCAAAGTTTCGTCACACTGTCGCATTATGGACAACCTACAGGTGCATCAAAACTAGAAACATATTTACAAGGACCCAAAAAGACAATACGACGTTACGGTGATAATTACAGACAGCATGACGCACATACTTACTTTGCTGCTCGGTCGTTAAAGAAACGTACGTCACGCAGCGTGCTATCAATTTACAATACTACTAGAAGAATTCGTGTACGAGGCCAGACGACTCGGCTGTGTATAAGAATCTCATTTTCGTCGTACGCATTCATCAGTCAGAGATTCGAAACGAAAAGAAGCGAAATTATTCGACAACGCGAAGCGGAATCGTCTGGCTGCGCGTTGCTTTTGGCGCGTCCCAGTAGCAACGAACGAGCTACGGCTACGACGCTAACAATATACAACGTATGAATGTGCAATGAACGAGAACGAGATCACAACAACGAGAGAATCGGCAATCGATCAATGGCTGCCCTGAGATTCCGAGAAAATCGGCCGGGATGTCCATCAGCCAGTTGCTTCGCCGAAAGTCTTTAGTCGCTGGTTGTCGGTGTCGCGTCGGGACCGTTGGTCGGGTGGAACAATTGGATAAAAGATGAGTTGGACGTGACGGAACGAAGGATTTACAGGGTCACTGAATACTTGTCCAGAATCGAAGAATAGGATCGATAAACGTGGAGGTTACAGTTAGTAGGAAGATATGACGATAATCGGTGTTACCTGGCGTTCGAAGGACTGAAAGTCGTCACATTGAAGCAATTCTTCGGACGAATACATGCGCTGGCTTACGAAAGCGTTTAAACATTTCGAAATCTTTGTGCGTACATGTGTAACGTTTTGAAATTTTATTTTATTATACCGCGTTACCCATTTTCTTTAACTTTAATTAAATAAATATAACTTCTATATACATTTTCATATTTGTTTCGGATTTTACCGGTGTGATAATGTCAGTCGCGTCTCATCCAAATGGTCGGTGAAATTTCAAAATGTTTTACATAAAACACGCAATATACATGCACGTAAAAATACATTCACGAGCCATTGCATGTGCAAACTAAATTCTAAGTTCTTCCATGTCGTTGTTGAAATTATCTTTAAAGAACACCGAAAATATTCTTTCAGTCGCTCGAGATGGGAATACAGGACGAATGTAAACAGGGTTTGGTTAGTGACAACGATGATGCATTACATCTAAGTCTCTACGTTAGGACTGTATGAGAAGATCGATGAACGTTGCGCGAATTGTGCAACAGGCTTCTGAAATTATTCGCCTGATGGATCTTCCTCAACAGGGTGGACAATCGAATTAAAGATCCTGGTGCACAATTCACGTACGATCGTGGCTAAGGGAGATCGACGAAGAAGGGAAACGACGAAACACGGGGAAGGCAAGTTAATGAAGAGCGAAGAGAGGACAGACAGACCACACGAACGATATTCGAATAATTAAGTAAACGGAAGACGAAGGAGAAACAAAAGAACACGCGGTACGAGTAACAGGTGATCGTTAGTCACGTGCGAGGAGTACATGCTGATCAAACACAGTTTCATGCTTTGCTTTGGTGTACAGAGGATTGGATGCTGTTAAATATGCGGTTCGTTGCTCGTAGACGTGCAAAGTACTTCTTGCGAGGTAGATGCAAATATTAGATATTTGATGCACTGGAGAACAATATTGTTACTGTAAACCAATATTGCCACGAGTTATAAAACTCCTTACATCGTAACATTCGTATTTCTATGACAAACGGGAAGCCCTCTTTTCGAAAGAAATACTTCTTGAAAAGGTGCGTTACCATAATAGACCTTGCTCGAGAATTAACGTGTTAGAGAAAGGAAAGTGTCATCCACCAAGCGCCATTAGCAAAGAGAAACAGACAGTGAGTTAAAGGCAGAGCAAACAGAAAGCCGACCAGGTTCCCATAGGCCAACATTCAGCGAAACCACTGAAAATCGTCATTAAGAAACCTGTGGTATCCGTTCACCGAGTGGACAAGTGAAATTCAGAAGAGAGATAAAGAGAGAGAGAGAGAGAGAGAGAGAGAGAGAGAGAGAGAGAGAGAGAGAGAGACAGGCAGACAGACAAACAGACAGAGAGAAGTGCAGTAGGCAGTGTCCGTTCGGCTCTGCTCGGAAGGATTAGCGTACCGGTGGTAGGTTGCCGGCTCCTGACGCGGCCGGTGCGCTGGTCGAGGATCCCGCCGTGGTCGAGGAACCAGCTGGAGCGGCAGCAGGGGCGGCACCTTGGGGAATCGGGCCCAAGTCCCGAGAGGCGCTTAAACCGAGCCCTAGGCTCTGCGTACCTGCCACCACGCGGTACACCGTGCCCGCCGCTCTTGCCGCCCCGTCGGCCGCTTGCTAAACGAGAACAGAGACGAGAACTTTCGTTTACTGATCCGCTCCTCGGGAGAACGCCTGTCTATTTAGTCATTCTTTTCTGTTCTTTTCTTTGTTTCGGTCATGATTGTCGCGTGTCGTATCGCCAACAAGCGATTTTTCTGCCTCCGCTTCACGATAGTGGATTAGTATTCGTCGCCGATGAAGTGGATATCCTGCAAAGCGGCTGAAATTGTTTTTAACGACTGGCGAGACGAGTATTTTTCTTGCTATTTGTCTTTGGTCAATGCGACGATTCCGCGTTTACTCTAGTTCGTTTCAGTCATTTTGTTTCCGGTCCATTGGTTTCTTGGGCATTGCTTTTCTCCAGATTGATTATCGCGTGAAGAGTGGAGGATCAGAATAGAATAGCATAATGGAACAGATTTCCGACAACGTTCTAAGAAAATGCGAAATGTCTCGATCCGATATTTCGTATCGTACTTTCAAGAAAACGAACGGTAGTTTTTCGATAGCGTAAAAGTAGGTCGATCGATCGACCAGTTCCGAACAGTCGCGCGTATTACTCAGGATCGTGTAGGTTCTCCATTAGCGATTGCGAACATTGCTGGCCTTTGGTAACAAAAAGTCACGCACGTGAGATAAGATAAGTTGCCAAAGACGGTAAGGGAAACCTTTGATGCTATTTGGACTCGCTAACTCCACGCAGTTACTCGTATCTTTATAAACACGATTAAGAAAATGCAAGCTAAACAGAAATTTGTTTTAAATATCACGTCGTAATTTTCCCAAACGTGTTCAATCTGAATTTCGAAGGAACGAAAAATCGAGAATATGATTCGAAAATCGAAATTATTAGCCGTTTACGCAATCGTGATTTCAAAACAATTTCACGATTAAATGTTCTGGTCTCTCGAACGCGACGCAAAAGATAGAGTCACGGATTTCTTGTTCTAACGTGTTTCTTGCGACGTGCTGAATCTTCTATTTCTTTCCTCGCTTATGGAGCATGAGCCTCGAGGACGTTTTCGTCTCGTCTCTAATCCTCCACGAGGTTAGGTCGCGCCTAGGTCGGGAACCTTGGAATAGTAACCAAGCGACACAGCTGGGCAATTCGGTCGTGGACTTTCACCGGTATCGAAGTAGGCGCCCTTGCCTGTGTCCCTCTGTTCGCTGCTTACTTGGATATTAAATCTACCAATTTCTGCCGTACTATTTCCGATCTCTATGTTTCTGACGCAAATCTATACCTTTTTTATACGAATCCTTTTTTTTTTATTCTACTATACATTCAATTCAAGTATCGTGTATCGAGTTCTTTCGTTTAACACGTATTAAGAGCAGCAAATTGTACGGTGATTGGAAATCTCGAGATTAATCGACAGAGTAATATCCATCGAACGTTTCGATAATTATTCGACTTAATTATTGTTGCAGCGAACTAGGTAGCGTAATATGACTTGGAAAATAATTATTTCTTAATCTTCAAGGTTCCTGATACGTGGTACAAGAAATACGTACTTTCTACTTCTTCTGGAAAATAAGTATTAATAATTCCTAGGCTGCAGATCTGTATGCATTTATACGAAATTTAAAGATGCAGAGATGCACGGAAAAATAATACGTAACACACGCAGATGATACGCATAAAATAATCAATGCGATGTTCTAGTCTTTTTTAATAGATGATGCGAGTCTCCTTAGATTCTATCGCTTTACACGTACCCATACAAATATAAATTTGCATAAAAGTCCTCCGTCTAATGCTATAATAGTTACGTTACGTATTACGACATATAAGATGCGACGGTTTGCCGGAGTTTCTCGCATGCTACACTGCGAATGATTTAATCGCTTTAGAAGATTAGTCAGTTCGAATTCGAGCGTCACCAAATGGACAAAATCCTCGGCCACGTTAATCGATTAAACATCGCCCACTAATTACAAAACTCCATTAGAAAAATCCATGAGAGTAACTGAGATCCACAGAATGTAAACTTCCACTTTTCACTCGATACTGAAGAGACGCAGTGGAACAGGAAACGCTTCCTTTATTACGGAAAACTCACCCTGATTATGTCAAAGACGAAGTTGCCAGAGCTGCTACTGGAGCCGCCCAGGCCAGAGAGGAACCTTTTGTTTCTGTTCTCGTCATCTTCGGTCTCTACTTCTTCGAGAGGCGTCAATGGTGGCGCTGCATCGTTGCTGCCCTGTTCATCCGCGAATTGTACTTTGACCTCGTTGTTTTGCGACTCTGCTGCTACTTCGTTTACCTTGTACTCCGCTTCCGGGTTTATATTCTGTGAAATAGAAGGTTCACGGTCTACCATCTCGAGTATGTTTGAAGGCGAGTCGCCGATCGATCGCTAAGGAACTCGAATGGACATTAATCGTGGATTATTCTACAGTGAAGGACTCCAAGAACGTGTTTAAGTCGTTGGATAATCAACGTGAATTATTTTAGGACACTGGTGTATCGTAAATCAAGTTCGCTAACGATCGACCGGTGTTTAGGGAGAAAAAAAACACGGCATATTCAGAACGAAAAAACGAAGCGTGTGACGCGCGATCTCGCGATGTCTCGTGATCGGGATGCGCACCAGTTCAGCGATCGATGGCTGAATGACGGCTGCAATGACTCTGCAAGCAACGTAGAAAGATATGCAACGGATCACGAAAGAACTCTTCGAAGGAACTTCTTTTTCTTGGCTATTTAACATAGAAAGCTGTATTGTATATATCACATAGAACATTTTATGATTTCATTAACACCGCAATGAGACACGATTGTCATGACTATATTGGAAATATTTGATAAATAAATATTTGATAAAATGTGAAAATGTGTATTACGCACAGAGGTTACAAGACATTTATGAAAACATGTATTTAGTAAAAGAGTACTGCATGAATAGAAATAGACGTATGAAACATATGAATTTAGAAATCACACCGATCGATTTCATGAATCGAGAAGTAACGAGAAGCGATGAAGTTGCAACCAATGTTTCTTCCGTTTACTTTGGAATTTTCTTTCGTGAGCAATTGCGTAATATAGTATATGCGTGTAGAGCAATTATATAACAGCGCGATTGAGTCCAAACTTCTGATTATTGTATTAGAACAGCGGTTTTTAACGAGAAGTTTGAATTTATTGAAAATCATCAAAGAGAGCATCGTATGCTACGTTTTTCTATACTATTAGAAGCTGTCTGGCTTATGAATTGCAGATTTTCTCCGACTCTGATCTCTCTTATGCTGATTTCGGTCAACGATGCGGCAAAAACGCACGAATATCCAATAATGAAACATCGCTGCATGACATTTATAACTACATAATACTACAAAGAAGCTAAACACGATATGATAAAACAAACGGGAATGTAGTAATCGTTTATCATCATCTATCATCGAGGAAGATAAACTGTTAGCTCGAACGTCGTTTTCTTCTCTGCTAACCCTGTTTAGCATAACTTTTATGCGACGATCGGGAAATTAATCGTAACTTAACGCGAATGCAAACTGATTTTTTGCGATGAACGACAAAAAAATGAGGTAGCAAAAGGTAGCGATTAATGTTCAAAGAAAACACCAGAAAAAGCGTCTTCTTTATAAGAAGGTACCTTGCCTCGAGACGAATATGAAGAATCAAAGGATAACGATGTGAAGAAAAATAAGTAGAAGACAGAATGAAGAGAAACACAACGCAAACAGATAGACAAGCGAATAATAGAAAACGATACGAATGGTATACACACGCAAACGCACACAGAGAAAGAGTTATAGTTAGCAGACAGTAAAAAAAACTTGGTAGACAAATTATTGGTTCCCGCAGCAGTCCCAATTGCGCGGTGATCGTCCTTGCCGGATCAATCGATTACTCTTCGTTCAGGTTCATTGACCTCCAACGTGTTACCGATCTGGCCACCACTGTACAGTCACGCGACCGTAGAGGTGACCTCGTTCGTCCTGTCGTCCTGATTGATAGCGGTAAGGCTGGCTTTAGTGCTCGACATACTGGCTGGTGCTTCCGTGTTTGTGTCCTCGTCTGGCGGGAACGTCGGCAAAGATATCGATACCTTGGAATTGCCTCCGTTGTCCTCCTCGTCGTCGAAGAAGGGCGACTCAGCGGTCACCGTCGAATCACCTCTCGACGAGCTTCTGGAGTTCGAGTCACCGTTATTCCGAACGAAACTGCGAAGAACGGTCGGGCCGAGTACTCGGATGATTTCCGCGACAATCGAGTTCACCTTTTTTTCGATCATCTAGAAAATAACAGCTCTTAGCTGGCCTTTTTCGTCGATCCTGCTTTCGAGTATCGCTCGTTCCCATTCACGAGGAAGTTTTCTGTCTTTTTCGTGTCCGTGATGCAAGAGTCGTAACGTAGCTCCTGATGGGATCGTCGCGCGATTTAATCGAATTCGTTTCGTTGGAATTCGTTTCGTTATAAATGGTTACGTCGAGCATTGGTCCTTTTTAATCGTTCGACCAACTGTTATTATCGTCGTATTTGCGTCGTCGAAACGTACGTCCATGGATTTGCTTTTTGAGCAAAGTTATTGTTGAACTAATGTTCCAGTATTCGTTGATGGAGCTCGATATTAGATTCGTCGTTAGCCTTCGGTGCAGTCGAGAACGTTACAACGGGTAGGAAGTGAACGTGTCAAATGGCGATGGATGATGTAGCCGAACTAGTGGCTGGTTCGATGAAGGTCGTAACGTGGAAATAGCAAACGATCGTGTTTTCCACGGTGAAATTTGGCTCGAGAAGGATGTACGCGGATCGAATTCGTTCCGATAGAAACTTTCAATTTTCATCCGATATCTTATCTTAATTCATGAAGTTAATTGAATAAACGAACACGTAGTTGCGCAATCTATGGACAGAATGCACAGGAAACGAGGAAACTCTCCGTGAATCATGAATCGAACGTGCAACTTTCTTAGGAGGAATGTCGATTCGCTGCGAACAATTTCTCCTCGGCTTTAAACCGACTCGGTATTACTAATGAAACGGTTTCGTTGACGATATAATTTCTCAATTGCCCGTTAATGCGAGAAAGCGACTATTTGAACAACATAGGACGTCCAAGGTCCTGTTTCGATTGACTAAATCCGATATAGAAAATACCGAACGTCTACGAGGAAAGGGGAAACTTGGTACATAAATCGGTCCTGGCCGTCTGCAGGATTTGACTGAGCTGTATTCAGCAGCTGCTCACCTGAGTGATTTCGGGGAACAGTTCTCGCAGGATACCGACCGTCCGTTTGTTCCTTAGAGTGGCCTCGTCGTCGGCTTCGACCATCATCAGCCGATTCAGTGCCTGAAAAAAGTTTCCCTGTTGTCCCTACAAAGTATTTTCAATGGCTGGAAATTCTCGTTTCATATATTGCTCTTCCTCTCATGCATCTGCCTTCGGTATTTTCATTACCACCGTTTAGCTATTGTTTCTGTATGCGTAATTGTTTCTTCTGTAACCGTACAAAGTATTATCCACAGAGATAAAAGAAAGTATCGACGAAATATATCAGCGCCTGATCGGCGTGCTTGTCTGGAAGATAGTCGAGAACGACGAACAGTGTTAAGGTAATATCGTTGCGTAATGTCCACGACGAGTGGTATAAGAGAGACATGAACTCTAAACAAGGATTTCGTCCAATACGTTCAACGTGTTCATCGTTTGCCCCGGATCGGCAATTTACGAACTACAAAATCGAACGAGAACGCGTGCGGATGGTTCTACGAATGGAGAATAGAGTAAAGTTTAGGCGAGAGAAAATAGTGGAACTGTAACGTTGCGCAGGACAATCGCTCGAAGAGAATTGCAGCGTTTAACGACGTGATTGCGCATTATTACGTATTACTGCATTAGTGTCGCTACAATTTTCTGTTACGATATACGAAGCTTCTTATGATTTATGACCTCCCTGATTGTAAACGGTGCTTCTCGTTCGCACCAGACGATTTAAATAGATCGGCAGTGAGACGAAAAAGTAAACTCGTTTATAAATAACGTCGCTGGGTTTTGTAACAACCCGGACAAAGTCATCGACGGATTAATCGAGCCGTTCTGACACTTGGACGGTCGTCAGTCTCAAAAGTTGCTCAACCTGATTACCATGGTTCACTTTCCCCTGTACCGCGCTCACGTTCGACTCGCTGTTACGATATTTGTCCCTGCGTGTTGTCCACATTCGCAACTAGTCTTTGCTTCCGACATAGCCTCACCAATAACGAATTCATTTTACAATTTTCTGTAGATGCCCGGGTAAATCGCAAACTTTTCTGAAATTGAATAGCCGTTTGGCTCGAAACGAACAGCTAAGCGAAATTAGAACGAGTGCCGTAATAGGATATCGCGCTTATTCTCGCGTTGAAGTCACCGAAACTAGCGGTAGTCGACTTAGGAGATCCGTTACAATCTTTTCTTGTACTTTGTACAACACGTACACTGAATATTACGGAGGAAATACATATAAGAGGTAGAATTTTCGTGATTGCCTGATTTTCATGCTGTTTAGTAGTTATTGGTTATTAATACGTTAATAGTGTAATATAATATACAAGTTAGAAATACCCAAAATATGATAACTGATACTTTCGAGAAGTCAATATATATTTTATGCAAATATTTTTCAAGAAGATCTCATAAGCAAATTCTGGTAATACGTAATTAGTTGTTACGATATCGCGTTTTAAAATTGCTCCCATTTGAAAAACAGGAAATATGACTTACCGCGTCTTTGCTCTGTACTTTTTCATTTCGAGCTTTTGTAATTCAACTGCAATTGACAAATCGCACAGGCAATAACAATACCCAGCAATACAAATATTTGAAGCACAAAAAACAACTAATACGAAAATAAAGAGATTTGGAAACCACTGCCAAATACGATATAACGGGGGAGAGGGAGAGAGAGAGAAAGAGAGAACACGTGCACGTGAGCGCGTGTACGTTTACGCACGCGCTTTCCATTGGGCACCGATCAAGCGAAGAAAGTGTCCGGTGTAACTCTGGAAGTGTTCGCGGCCAGTGAAAGTGTCGAACCGAAGAAGAGAGTCGACCAGACGTTCAGACTTTTCGTTGGACCGTATATTTCATCGCTCGTGAAACGATACTTGTCCACATGCCTAACTCGTCTCGCTAAAAAAGCGATTTCACGAAAATCGTTCAATCTCCTTCGAGTATAACGCGCTAGTTTTTCCTATGATTCTCTATTTCCAACAAAACGTGCTTCTTGATCGTTCGAGATGTGTACGTTCATCTTCGTTGGAAAAATGGCTATAATACGAAACTTCGTTGCAAGAAACAAGGAAATAAACAACGTTTATTTGCATGGTCCGTCTTGTCTGTCTTGTTGTCTTTCAGTCTTTTTGAATGTCACCTTACGACAGCAATGCCATTGCTAATGACCGATTAAAATATTTGTATAGACTACTACGTTAACGATTCGTCAGTCGTTAAAATGCAACGGCGGTAGATTTAAATCCTAACGACCAATCGTGCCCCCATTAAACATGTTAATGTTAGAAGCAAATGCGATTCGACGTTGTTAAATGGAAATCAAACACATCGTCCTGAGTACGAGGGTTCCACGTGACGTGGATGAGACATTAGAAACACGAGTGTTGCGCGTTTTCTTTGCGAGCCTTTATTCGCGCGAGGTCGTAGCACTCGCGAGGAGTGAAAGAGGTTCCGTCGAAAGTGAAACATCATCTCCGATCACCGAATCGATCGACTCGGTCCAACGATCAACCGGCGATTTAGCCGGACGTCGAAATCCTGGCGAGAACTTTCGCAACGAACGACACTGCACGTTTCCTTCGTTGGTTATCTCGACGATTAAACGCCTGTTGCTTGTGGCGAATTTCGCGAACGGAAACCGCGCTTTCTCCGATTCTTCTTCCTAGACAACGAAGATCGTCTCAAGGATAGATCGATGGCGTCCAGTCGGCCCAGTGACACAGAGAAATCGATCGTAACGCTAGTTACGCAATCTCTGGATCGAATCTCAACTAGCTGCGAATCCTTTCGGACATCAGACAGAATTTTCTAAAATACTTTTCTGCGTTAAACATGCGAAATATGAGAATACGATATATACAAAATACGATGCAGGAGATTGAGGCGAATTGGATGAATATCGGAGAACGGAATTTAATACGTTTTCCCATAGCAAAGAGGAAGCTGTCTTCTGTATAGTTTGAAAGTTTCCTCCTTTTTGGTGGAATACGCGATTGGTTGTTGAAAAGTTCAAGAACTAAGTACTAACGGACTGCGGAAATTGCCTGTGAAATTATCGTACGTTGCCGCAGGCAAATGAAAACGAAGCCTCCGACGACATTTGGTGAACGTGCGTTGTTCAATCGACTTACCTCGGATTGCAGGCGATCTCCATCAGAAAGTGGACTCGAACCGACTAAAGTCACGCACAGTGCTGCTGCCAAAATAACGATGAGTTTCATTTTGTTTGGTTGGGAACTTGAATACCTGCGAAGGAAAAGAGTATGATATAAATTTCATGGGTAAAAAGTTCCTCGTTGGTTTCTACGAAATATTTCACCGCGAAAATGTTTAGCAACTTTGATCGTTTATCGAAACGCGAGCATTGTCAAATGCGTATCGGCTTGCGTTTCAAAATATAATATTGTTTTATCTCGAATCCAAAATACTATCTTATATCTGCGCGTGTTTCCTGGATAATCGACCAGCATGATGGACCGGAAACGTTTTGAAAGGATTCTGGAGAAAAAGATGAGAAGGTGAAGGAGTCTCGTCGAGGTTGCAGGAGTGGGGAGCAATGGCTCTCCTTTCTCGAGTGTGGATACGTTCGAAACTATCACTTTCGACCGAATGAAAGTCGAGAATGCCGCTGGCAAAAACGACGCCGAGATTCTTGAGGAAAGATGGTCTAACGCGTTTCCTTCAATTTTATAAAAACGAATCATCGCGATTGCTATTGCTTATCGTTCGTTTTTACCAAGTCGAATCGTTGCAAATCGCAACGAAATATAAGAATTTTGAATATTTCAACGTGAACTGATAATAGGCATTTCTTTTCGGCGTAAATATCGAAAATTATCGAGAGAAAAATGCTCATCGGAATTATTTAATTTCCTTTTGTAGTTGTACGTTCAAATGCACATGTTGCTCGACTTGCCTTCAAACGTGTCTATAATTACGATAGCGAAACTGTCGGAATATAATGCTGACCATACACCGAGTTAATATAGATTCAGTACACATGTCGTCCCAACCGATGGCGATGGAGCAACAGTGCACGTTCGAGGCCAAATATTAGCAAGTTTCATTAATAATTCGCGAGCATAATCGAAAGCAGGTGCCAACTATGTTTGGAATAGGGAGTATAACAACTTACTTCTTAATTGATAAAAATTGCAACGAAGTAATTCAACTAGCTACCAAATATTTCCTTGATTGATAAAGTCAATAGGTTGAAGCGACGAATGTAGAGTCACGTGCGTTCCGCGAAACGACCAAGCCTCGCGGTTCGATAAAAATCGGATTTTCCTTCAGTTCGACCGAGAGCTGGTCTTACGAATTTCGACTTTTTCCTCGAGCTCGTTGCGTCCGGCGAGAACCACTTCACGAAAATATTCACTCTGACAATTCTTTGCGACCGCCTCGTATTCGCGAGCCTCTTTCGAACTCGAGGAAGAAGCTCGAAATTGGGAAGCTATCGAGACTCTATGAGAACTACTATCTCGCAAACTCTTTCGCAAACGTTGAAGAAGAAGCCGGACGTTTTATCGAGACGTACAACCAAACCGAGTAAGACGAATTGAGCTATTTTTGTACGGTCGAATTTCCAAAATGCTCGATAGTTTGCTGAACACAGAGCTCGCCACGTGGACTAACGTAATTATCGAACGCTGAAATAAAATGCACGATATCGCGGTCAAATACGTGTTCCGTATGAAGGAACTCACCACACACCGATTCGTTATGACACGATAGAACTTTTAAACTGTCCGCTTCTAAAAGAGACCCAAAAGGAGCTCTCCGTGGCTCCTGCTCTCTTCGGCTATTCTGTAACTGTCTGTGTAACGGAGGTTAGTGAGCGGCTTTTATTAGAAGGAGGGGCCTATCGCCACCTCCACGCTACACTTCAGTCTCCGTCCTCTCTGTTTCTCTTTCTTTTCTGGTTACCTCGCGCGATTCTGAAGAAGGGATCACCGCTGAATGTAAGATGTAAGTAGCTACGGCCGATGAAAGATCCTCGACGCGACCGTGAAGATGCGCGGAGCGGAAGTACGAACGCGATTGTTGTTGTGCATCGGCGTATCCCTAAGGGCGATCGATAACGCCGAAGCTAACGAATGAATGCGTTATAGGAATTTATGTCCGTGATCAGTGAAATATACGTTCGTTCGAAATATATTTCGTTCTCTGGAAATATTTCGAAATTTCTTGGCTTAGTATGGGCTCTTTAAATCCTTGAATCGTTGAATCTTTAAACCTTCGAATCTTCGAGTCTTTGAATTCTCGAATCTTCGAGTTTCTAAACTTTCGAGCGAATTTCTGCTATGTGGAAGTGGAATGTTACTGCAAGTTAATTATAATTTTCAACGATAAACAAAGCGGAGAAAGATCGATTACGTCTCGGTTACGTGACATTTTTCCTAAGGCTTTCTTCAATTAAATCTCTCTTTGTTAAAAAGCAAGTGTTATAACAATCGGTCTTTAAAACATTTTCACGATGAAATTGATCGTTCAGGTTCGATTACGGTTAACGAATGTTCCGATTCTTTTTACAAGAAACACTCGCCAATTATACCACGAGGAACACAAGACTCGTTTCTATTCCTGAATAAATGTAGGTGTATGACATCGCTTTTGTTTGCATTTTTATCTCTGATTATAAAACTGGTTTTTCTTTGTCTCATCCCCTCTGCGTTAGGCACCGCTTTTACGAGAACTTATATAAAGACTCGTCACAAGATATATCTGAATCATAGAAACACTTCTGTCATAGTTATTTGTTCATTCCGCAAATGGCAAGAGTTTCAACTTCGTCCTACATCGAAACCTTAATTTTATTTTTATGCACTTCACTTTCTAAATCCGCATACGTAAAACAGAGCAAAACGTTAAATGGGATGGCTGTGTTTTAATTGAAGAACGCAGCAGCAATTTACTGCAAGTATTCTCAGTAGATTCGGCCCGTGCGTGGTCAGACACGTGCTATTATATTATCGCTGTACCCGTGTGAATCGCAAATCGATGCAATTGTTTCGTGGCACTTAATTACGCCGCCGAAAGAAACTTTCCAGCAATTATCCGGCAACGAATGTATAACTGAAATTATCGCAGGTAAATCGGATTTATCACGGTACCAGGCATTCGTGGCTTCTTCCATGGAAGTTCTCCGTTTCCAGTTTCATTCTCTTGTTTCACCGACCTTGTTGCATGTAGCATCCAGTGAAAATCCTATTAAGATTTCAAACAGATTTGGTTGATTTGTGTCGCAGTACACAACTGCGAAACTGTCGTTCCAGATTGTTGGCCGATCGTTTGGTCGACTAAAGTCACCTCGGGTTTCACACAATTGGAATGAAATCATCTTAACGATTAAATCTAGAACTACCATTCTGTGATATATACATACAGAACTAAACGTAGAGTAGTATATGCACAGAGAATCCTAATTAAAGTGAAATAACTAGAAATAGAAAATGTATAAGTATATAATTTTATTTGTTTGCAATCACACTAATCTTTTGGTAATTGGAAAAAGAGAAAATCTGAAACCCGTGATTTCGATAGTTTCAGTGTTAAATTTTCCACCTATCGTTGTGTACTATCGCAATATCGTACATTTATTTGCGCTGTTTCATTATTTGTACGCGTTAAAAAATTTTGCAAATTGCTTCTCGATTCATTGATCTCTATTTCGTTGGGAATGGGCCGAATAGAAAAGGAACTCGAGATACGCATCGCTAATCCTTAACGAAAAAGTCGTCATGAACGATCGAGCTCAGGAAACGGAATCTCTCGTCGTGTGTTTGTCGTTAGCTGTCAAAAATTTGGAAATCGATGTCGAAAGTTGCTCTTGCGCCAGTTGTATTCCTTAGATGTTTCTCAATAACAAAGACAATTTGATTCCACATTATACCGCAGTACACGTATTTCGATATTAACAGAAATAAACCACTGTATTATAGTCTGCCAGCTCCTACTGATCAAGATAAGGGTGGCTTTTCGTTTTCTTCTCGACGATCATTATCAAGCGTTTCGAAACATTTTGGTAATGTTTTCTATACCGGTATAGTATTGTTCAGGGAGAAAGAGAGAGAAAGAGAGGGAGAGAGAGAGAGAGAGAGAGAGAGAGAAGACGCGTTTGAGTGAATCAGGGAGTAAAAAACTCATTAAACACGAGGTCAAAAAGGAAATTAAAAACATCCATCTTGAACTCGATCGTATAAAACTCTTCAACTTTGCCACGTCTCTCACGACCTCGTGTTTAATTAATCAAATTAATTCCACCTAATATTAAATGGACTTAACTCGTATCTCTTTGTTAAAAATAATCTGCCCAACGACTGTACGAAAATATATTTTGAACAAGAAGGATCCGTCTTGGATTTGTATTTTATAGAAAAGAGTCACGTACAGAAATTCAACGTAATTCGCGTTCATTGTCATTGTAAACATTGCGAGCGGTTTACGATCCTGAGAATTGTACACGTCGCTGTTGAAGTTTGTCCTGTTACGACGTTTCCGCTTATTATTTTGCCAGCGATCGAAACGACAGAAATGAGAGGAAGAACGATCATTATTCAATGACGAAATTGGGAATGTTCCAATCGAGTCGCTTATCAATTACGAGAAATCGATTTAAAAATGGGTCGTGACTGTCCTTTCTCTGCAAAAATCTTGGCTTCATTGTGTTTCGTTCAGTGTATTTTCACAACCGGCGTCGTATAGACTTCGAGTAGCAAAGTGATAGAGTAGTAGAGACTTGGAGAATTAGAACTCGTATCTTAACTCGAGTCGATGCATAATGAATTACTCACGTTCTAATAGAATGTTTCTTCAATGGCGCGTCGTTGATAGCTTGTTAGACTTTTATCAAAAGTATCCGCGGTAGAACTTTCCACGTTATGCAACTTCTACTTTCATGCACAATTTGATATCGCTTTCATCGATCTCTTACCAGAATAATCATTTTTCTCATCTGACTATGATGTTCGCGCGCTAAACCACATTCTCGTGACAGTTTTTGTTCTTACAAAGCTTGCAAATACAGGATGTCATCGCTTTATTGTAATTTTTCTTTTCTTTTTTCTTTTCTTTTTTTTTTTTTTAGATAATTGATCGAATATAATTGATTTTACCATCGGTTCGCTATTAATTCAATAATTATCCACTAATAGGAACGAGGATTCAAAAGCCGCTAGAAATCCTCCTTGAAACTAATAAAAACAAGAAAAAAAGCAAGTAACTCAAGGATGCGCCGATTCCTTTATTCCCAATAGTGCCTTGAGCAACTGATAGATTTATGTAATTCGGTGACACGGAAACTCGCGTTTGGTTGTCCACTTTTAATCGTATATTATAACACGAGCAACGGTTGGTCACGTAACGATTTCCAGGATCCGGCCTGGAATAGCACTTGACTCGTGTTCCTGACTAATTCCGCTACCGGTTAGCCAAGGAAACCACCGTTGAAAATAAACGAAATTCCAGTTCGTGCGCCACGTGTTATTCCGTAAGAAACAACAGGTTTCTTTCTTCTTTGATATCGTCAAAATATATGTTAAGCAACATAAATCACAACCAGGAGCCGTAAATGTTACAACCAAAATTTTAAAAAGGCTGTAGTGCAAGAATTCATATCTGAGTTTAAGCGATTTTGGTCTGGAATAAAAAATTAAAGTAATAAACGAAATAATAAGTTGAAATAATATCTTGTTCAGAAATATTATCGACAGAGAAATATCTCTTAGGGTAATTACTTATACCGCGCTACAGTTATGAAAGGAACTTTGCTCTAGATGTTCATTTGCAATACGCGGTTTTTCTAAAAAATTTTAGACGACCGCTGCAGTATTCCACATAGCTTCAAAGTCCATTCGTTTTATTACACAGTCTTTGACGTTCGTTATTCCTGTCACGAATATTCTAGGAGTCTCATCGATTTGAGATGGGCTGAAACGTCGCAACCTTGCCAAGCGGCGGTAGTTTCGTTTCTAATGAATTTTTCATGCGTTTTCCATGCGATAGGAAACGCGTAACAAAAGCACAGGCGCTTAATAAATCATTTATGTTCAAAATAAGGGTCGCGAATATTTTCTATGTAATTGCATGTAGGGTTTGAAGGTGAAGCAACAAGGAAATGTAAGAATTCCTCGTTTCTACTTCGGATGCACGCGAACAGGCCAAGGACTACTTACGATATGTTCTTACAAAACTGGATTGAATCACTTTTTCGCCCATATTTTTATACATCGCAGATCATGGGCTTAGATTCGGCACAATTCGTCATTGCTAAACTTCTTATGCTTACGATTGTATGGTAATATTAGACTCGTTTTCGATGACTCGACAAAAACATTTCCGACGTTGAAGGATATTGCATTGAACGAGTGTCATTTAAAAATTGATAATTTAGAGCTGATACGTGGTAGCAAGTGGCAGATGCATAATTAGATTTCTTCAGATACAATAATTCATGGACATACTCGTGCGTTAATAAACAAAATGAAAATTTGCTAGTTAGCATGAGTTGCCTGGAGGATGATATTATCAAGTTGCTTCTTAGAAATTTGTGACCAATAATGGAAAGTTGAGAATTGTTAGCACCTAGTGGAAGTAGGTGAGAAACTGAAGGTTTCACGATACAAGTTCGGATGTAGACGATTGAACATTTCAAAAGTCAAACCATTCACGTCATTCTACTTTTTCTACATTTCTCAAGAGACGTATAATTAACGTTGAATTTCTCAAAAACCGAATAAATTACCTCCACGAGTGTATTTATCGCATCACCGAAGGTGATACAAATAACCATAAATTCTATGATGAATTTTACAAAGCAACGTCACTTTTTTCTACTTCATTCAATTCATTTATTTAGCGACATTGATTACAATAGACATATTCTAAATTATGGAATAATGCGTGCTTTCTAAATTATGGAATTAATGAAAGTTACTTCCGAATGACTCACTTATTGCTCGAACGATCGCTTACGAAGATTGTACTATCGTTAAAGCAATAAAATATGAGATACACCGATTATTAGACTATTATCGATGCTAACGATGTCCATTACTGTCCGTCCGAGTAATTATTAGAAAATTTAAGAATATTTTTGTAGCTATTATTAGTTCGCCTAACATGGCAGGCACGTGCGATTACAACGTTCTACGAACTCTATAATATCTATCCACGTTATATAAAACTAATGTTTACAACTTGAACGTTTCACGCTGTATTTTTGTTATTTTGTATCAATACGGAAAATTATTTAACACTTCTTCCTGTTATGTGAAAAATACCGTAGTGGATCTTTGACATATCAACATATGAAACCAGCTGGCTGATCAAAATATACGTATATAGAATATAATCTGTAAGTATTAGAGCAATTATACGAAATTACAGAAATCTGAATATCGCTAGAAGATTACCTATCAAAACCTTTAATAATTATTATTATCGAATATTAAAATCGAAACAGATACTTGTCATGAAAAGAAATTTCATGTAAAAACACTTCTTCCAAAGGAATCCAGATTTCAAGGAAATTTTTACTAATATCAATCCCAACGGTACTGTCAGTAGACCAATGCATGGCAACAGGAATTCTTTGATGCATTGCCTCGCGGATTCCAATCGATTTCTTAATTTTCGTTAACGAATTTGGTAGATCATTATACTCTTATCACGAATCTCGCAGTACATTTGTATATCCTGCAGCTTTTTCCCGTGCGTCATGGGATCTTCTTAAATGCCACAGGCCGGAAGACGGATCCCGGTCGGTGAAAGTGTCACGTGACACGATTCTATCTCACTAAACCGTCCCCTGTCGAAAAAAGAAACGAAAGAAGGATTTTGCTACAGGGCGTCCATCTTATGATACGCGTTTTTTCTTTTTTTTTTTTTTCACTTTCGAACACTACGAATTCTCGCGTAATTTCCTGGTAACTCGATTATCAGAACGTTCGAGCGTTACGTAAATACGAATGTCGGAATTTACATAGAAGCAGAACGCAAAACAAAAGGCAAAGGCGATGTTAGACACGGTTGATTTGCAGTTGCACCGCTTCAAAGAAAATCACGAGGTCCCGATTGCGCGCACTCTTTGGGAAAAAGATTTCCGCGAAGTGTTTCTTGCAGCGTAAAATTTACAATTACGGCGTCGCGTCTTGGCCACATGCCTTCCTGGCTAAAATTAAATAACGTTGTTCCGCTCGTTGCTTTTAGTCGTGCACATTATTTATATTTTCTGTTTGAGCATTAGTCAAAAATCGACCTCGACAGTCAACGACGCTTTACGACCATCGAACATTTTAATATTTAGAAGTATGCGAGGTAGATTTTGTTGAAAGGATCAGAGAGCTTGGATTCTTTTCTACTCGTGATTTTTTCACGTTCAGATTTTATTTAAAGCAAACTGGTTTGACGATCAGTCGATGTTCCTGGCATTTTATCCTACGTGATTTTTTCCAATGCTTTACGCCTAAGTATATTATCAGAGAAAAATTATTACCAGCTAGTAAAAAGATCATCGAGCCTATACATTGAATCTATAATGCAATATTCAACGCAGACGAGCGCTGTTTTCTCACGTGTGTTGCAATGCACGTGGAGTGTCACCGAACACAAAACACATCTGCTTCTACTTTTACACAGAAAATAGATTCAGAATAAAACAGTACTAAAAGCCACATTGAAAGAGAATACAACGCATATGAAGATGCGAGAATTGCTTGTAGACACGAGTATTCATTATGCAAATAATAACGTATTTTCAAATAAATTATATAAAATCCTCGGTATTAGATCTTCATTTGATGTACATTCGCTTACATATACTTTTTATTCTGTACGTTTCTGAAGATAATTATATGTACATACATAATCACGCGCGTTAAAGATTTCATTTTTGCTTGGTTATATAGTAGCTTCAAACACGAACAATTAAAGTATACGATATTCAAGATACAATTAAGGGGAATTCCCACGTAACTTAACGTCACGAAGAAGCAGGTTCACGGAACTGAATGTTGACATTTTATTCGAAATAAAGTAGACTTTCTATAATTTTTCCATAAAATAGAGAATAAGAAAGATAAGCAAATTGGGCGATCGGTGGCAATCGAATTCTAAGGAAAACGTAAAACAAAATTAGAGTGAAGATATGAGAAAACGATATCGAAAGAGCTTAAAGTATAAAGAGTTAGAAAAAAAACGTCGTTTTAACACGAATATGTTGGAAAGAGAATCGGAGGTTTTTTTTGCAAACCGTGTTATATTCAAAATCATGCGAAAAGAAAATGTAATCCATACGATCTAATTTATTGTTAAGACGCGTGTGAAACGTTTGCGCTACAAAATTTATTCGTCTACGTTGATTCTAAATGACTCGCTCGTCCAATTTATGTTCATTAATTTTGTCTTATAATGATACGTTTACGCTAAGCGAACAAACGCTTGTTCACTCTTCGTTTTAGTAAAATTAAAAAACGAAAGTGCGAACGCGTATCCGTTTGTTTCATCAGAGTGGGGAGCGAACGAGCATTCGTTCGTCAGGTGTAAATGCACCATGGCACCTGGCACAAGCATAATCTATATTTTCCGCAATTTGCTTCGTAATTTCTACCGTAAGTTTTCCAGAATATTAATAAGGGTTGCATCGTTATCGATAAGAGTCTTCCAAGTACGCGATAAATGCTCGTACAAGTTAGCCATTGACTTTCAGAAACTGCAGAATATCGAACAGAACTCAAAGTTCTCCATTCGTGAACTGTGACAATTTTTCTACGCACATAACGAAAGCGCCAGACACTTTTTTTGCTGTTGCGCGGTAAAAAAATTCTGCTAATCGCTTGTAATTATTCAGCGGCAAAAACTCGAAAAGTAGACGGGACGTATGACGATAAGAAAACTGCTAGTCGTCTCGTAGTCCTATGACAATTATCGGTTTTGCAACGAACGTTAGGCGAAACATTCAGGACCGATAGATCAATAGACGACAGAAACTGGTCGCACCGTGAATGTTGCTAACCTTCGTTGTCGCGCGAATTGCATGAAACCGAACCGGTAAACTCGGAATCGTTTTCCATCGTCACTATAACCGGAATTTCCTGACTATTACAAGACCGTCACTTGCGGTGCCTTTATGTAAATTATGTAGCTTTTTATTTATTATCAAGTGAAACTAATTATACCTGTTACTCTGCATGCTTGTAGCTTGACGCTCGAGTTTTCTGTTGCTAAGAAAATGAAGCCTCACAGGCTTTATCGTTTTTAAAGAAGAACCTATTCGTTAGTCAACGAAGTTATATACATTGGATAAAACATCTCTCGATCGTCGATCATCAATTGCGATTTTACCGACAGCAAGAGGAAAGCGGTGAATCGATCGCTAGAGTTCTCGATTATTATTGTTTCCATGCACGATCGCTAGACGGAGACACCTTTGCCACCCTTTCACTGATAACAACCCTTGACGAATCCGCTTTCGACGAATTCGGAGATTTGGATATTTCAACGCGTTGTACGACGCGAACAGATGAACCGTGTCGTCGCGCAGTTGCACGGTGACAGAACGATTTCGCAATGTATTTTAGAATTAACAACAACGATAATTATTTAACGACAAGCGCGCAATATATATTTTCCTCGATCGATCCATAGGTTGTTAGTCTGAATATCGGTCGAATGAAAAGTAGCCAGTATATCGTATATATAATTGTCAGCCTAGCAACTGATAAGTTCCCGTGAATTCTAAAGCGACCAGTTTTTGCTACGATCTTACTGCTTTTTACTTGATTTGGGCGCGACGCGTTCCAGAATATTCGTACTCTAGATTATTGCACTTTCTTGAATAAAATTCCAACGTTCTTTTTCTCTCCCTGCATTCGAACAACGAATCCTCTTTTCTCGCGTTTTTTCTAACTTTACTGTTTCGTGAAAATCGCTCGAGGAAAAGATATAACGAGTAACATTTCGATCGATTTTCCGACTTACGAACTTTTTTTTCGTACCGCGGATCAGAATTGCGCGTTGTTCGTGTTAATAATGGCACAATAATAGGCTCATAGATGATAATAATAATAATAATAATAATAATAATAATAATAACAACAAAAACCTGGACAAGTTAAACACGATGTTTACAGATAGAGTCTGATAGAGACATCGATTCGAGCAGTAGAAACTATAGAAAGTAGTCGCGCGTTTCAATTTTTTCTTTCTGCTCTGTGTGTATGTGTGTGCGTGTGTGCTTGTTGAAGCGCGTCCACGTTTAAAAATATATTTATTAAATGTTAACAGGATGATTCGCCGATCGTGAAAGCTACGTCTAATTATTGTCGTGGTTACGTCGTTGCGATGTCGTTTGCCCCTGTGCAATTATTACCAGGAAAGAAAAGACATTGTTGTTCACTGATCGTTCGTTCAATTATTGGCTCGCATATTGAATTTCGTTTCGCTTTTTCTCTTTGTCCCTGACAAATGAATTAGTTTAGGTGGACGATACGATGCGTAATTTTCAACTATAGTATCGTCGATCACTTTTTAAAAGGGAAACCTAATTAATTTCGTTTTTCTGCGAGATTTCGCAGGATTTCATAACGTTACAGAAGGGAAAAAGTGAAAGGCATTCGGTTTCCTGCTACTTTGACCGAATGACACGGGAGAAACACGTGAACTTCGAGATTGAAAGCACGAAACTTGGACGATCTTCTTCGAATATCTAAAGAATCCTTTCGTATCCTCGTGTAAGTATGTTAACTGGCCCTTCTACTTCTTTTTTCTCCCTTGTAAGTTTCTCTGGTTACATCAGATACGTTATTAAGTTTACCTCAAATCGATTAGAACGTAGACAATTGCAAAATCTGGCGCACAAAAAGCAATCGATAAAGAACGTTGGATGTGCACATTGTATGGAAAGTGTAAAAACAATAATCCGTAGTAATATGTGTGGAATTGGCTCAGCATAAAAAGATACTTCGACTTGTTGCACGTCGTGATGTTTCATACTTAATTATAACACGTAGAAACGTGAGATGGAAAAAAATAATTGTCGCGTAAATCTATTCGAAAATGTAACTTTAAACTTTTAAGTTATTATTTATGCGGCAATATTTGTGGGGCATATTTCGCAAAAAAGGTGATTATAAATCGTCGATGTCATAACAAAATACTTCTTTATACATACATTCATGAGAGGCAACTACCTCTTTCTATTCTCCCACATCTGCATATATCTGTAAAGCCACGTGTTCTGATCAACCGGTGGAATTTTACAAGCAAACGTAACTGAATCGATAAGTCGTTGAAAACAGTCGTATCATGTTAAGAACTTTCTACTTCTTAGAGACGATCGTCGATAAACCTGTAGTCGATTCACAGCTTAAATTTTTAGTTTCAGCAACGCCTTAACATTTTAACTTTGCTGGACGATCGTCGACAAACTTATAGTCAATGCACAGTTTCGCATTTAAACACCTAGACGTGTTTTTAGAATTAAACTCGAGCTTGGAAAAATGTTTTGACATTAATTTATCAACGTTCACCGATCGCCAACGAAAGCTGAAGAAACAGCGACGCGAATAATTGGAAGATGATGTAAAGCGATCGTTGCATAAACAAGAATGATCCCGACTCTATTTCTTTTTAACGCGCGGATGAAAGATAGAGATTGATGGTGGAATCGCGAATCGTCGAGGGTATTGAAATTCTATCGAGCAACGAAATCGACCTTGAGAGGATCTGCACTATAAAAGGCGTTCAGCCGTCATTTGGTACGATCGTCGTGGCACGATATAAAGCCTCTTGAGGCTGGTCGGTAAACCGATCTAACGGTGCTCGTCGTAAGACAGCCCAGGCTCCACGATACGTTGCTATATTTGTTCGATCGTTGATAATCAGCGTGACAACGTAATGGAGTTTGCAGTTCATTGACTGGTTTTAATCGTTTATAATTTTATAGATCGTAGAATCATCGTTGACTTTCTCATGTCACGTACATCGTCCTTTTTTTTTTCGTTTCTTTTTTACGTGTTTCACGAGGCAGCTTGCTGAATACTTCATGATATTTGTACCGTATTGTTATGCGATTTGCTCGGTACTCATGCTGATCAACTCTATAAATAGAAAAATAGGGGAAGGTGAAGATGTTACAGACGTTATTTTTTAATATTTATCTTGGCATTCGCGGTTATTCATACCATCGTCTTGCGATAGATAAGCTTACGAAAGCAGTTTCTACGAAGATTTTTATGAAGTTTGATGTTGATCGCTACGTTGCGAATGTTTATGGATTATGGTCCGCTTCTTTAGTTTGCAGACGTTATGTTTAATTTGCTAACCACGCATCCGTGAATGGTAATAAAATTAAAAAATGTATTCCTTTAAATTGAGCTGGTGAATTTGTCTTTTGAGAAGTTCATATATCGAACACCCAATGAGCCATTTTACGCTTATATAGAAATATAGTTAATCGGGTATTTAATATAGAAGTAGATAACGTTTTATCAAAGTTACGTCGATAGAAGTACTTTGGAAAGCAACTGAAAGTATAGGTCAATGTAACTCGAGCAAAATCTTAGATCGACTTCAGACGGCGGCGCGGGCGTGCGATTAATTTAACATGCATGAACCAGCGTGGTAACTTTCATCAACGTGGGATAGAGTTAAACTTGTCCTTGTTTTCTTTCTTACTGAAAACTGTTAATGAACGTAGCGGGAGTTTATTCGCCTAATGCTAAGGTCATTGTTGCCACCTTCTAATACTTCGACATCACGTTCACGGCCAACTACAAATTGCCAATTTGATTGACTTTTGCCATTCGTGTTATTGTATTCATTTGAAACAGAAAAATCGAGAACAGTCTCAGTCTACGTAAATATATGGTTACTACCTGTAATAGGAAGAAGAAAGAAGCGTATTTCGACGAGATGATAGGCATGAAAATAAAAAATTTCATCCTGATAGTTCCAACTTTTATAAGCGATAAGAGAAAAATGATTCTAAATATTGACATAGCTCTACCATGGAAGATAAGGCAACATCTGAACCTAGTGACCGTCATAAACCGTTGGACTGTTCCCATGAACGATCACGCATAGTCCTTATACCTTCTCCTCTCTTCGATAGCATTTCGCCTGACCGAAGTCAACATGTAAAATGGAGCTACCATGAACACCGTAAACACGAATTTTTTCAAAATTCTCCGCTTCTTTTCGCAATCACTTTGAAGACAAGAAGGAAGAAACAAAGGACAGACCACCCATAAAGTACAGACTTGGAGATTTCATGAAGCACCGATTAAAAGATAAAGATGCTATATTAGTAAATCGACGTCCCAATTGCACACTTCGAATCCATTACACACGTTTTTCGGATTAGGCGGTTCCCGTGCGTTGCGAAAGCCTGTCGTCGGCCGCACTTTGCGTGCACCGCGCCTCCTACGAGCAATTGCACCCCCGTAATTGCGAATGCAACGACGGAAGTGAGTGCACTCGCCGCGGCGTTCTACACTGTCATTAGAAATGCCAATATCCCGATCGGTGCACGGAAAAAGTGCACGCTTCCACGATCAGCAAGAAAAGGGGAGACCAATTACTCATCCCGCTATAAAACATCCACTTTTCCATGTCTCCGATCAGTTTTCACGTCGCGATTCTACGTCGAATTTCCCTTTGCCCGATAGCGGTTACGATCGACATGTGCAATACCTAGTGGAAATACGCTGTCGATTTTATCAAGCAACGACAGATTCTGTGTCAAATGGAAGGCGCGCCTGTTGCGCAGAAATGACGTCCAGGTGTCGATTTTTGTTCTATGAATTCGCGTGGACGTTGAACAACGATTGATTTGGTACCAGTGTTGTCAAATATATTTAACACCTTATCATTCGACAAATTGTCCCGTAAAGAAGATCGATAACGATGTTTTTCCTGCTGTCGAGGAGAATACCAGGCTCCTATACGATGCTCGCGCTTATAGCGACAAACATGGTGATTTCAATGCCCGCACCGTTGTCGAAACGTTTGCCAGAAGACGCTCCGAGCGACGCGAAAAACGGGTTCTCCACTGTGCCAAAAATTCTGGAGATTCAGTTACCGCTGAAAATTGCCACCAAGGACGACTTGGTAGCATGGGCCAGGTACGTCATGGGTCTAATGGCGTCTAGAATAAATATCACTTTGACTACTGTGAAAGAGCCGCCGTCGAAACCTCCTGGAAATGTCAGAGCTGCAGAGAGCAACAGAGGTTTCGACAACAGCAGAGGTTTTGAAAGCGTGAGATCGCAGAACAGCGGCAGAAATTTGGCGTTGCAAAATTTTGACAGCGCCAAACCTGTCGATGGTATCCGACATTATGCGAACACGAAGAGCTTCGAGAACACGAGATACGCCGAGAACTTTGAAAGAACGAAAATCCCCGCAGCTGTTAGAATTCTGGAGAATGGCAGACACAGCGAAAACATAAGAATCGCAGAGAATGGTAGACATCCGGGAAACGTTCGAGTTCTGGAAAACGGTAGACATCCTGAAAATGTTAGAATTTTAGAGAATCGTAGGCAACCCGAAAACGTTAGAGGCCCTCAAAGAAATGGAAACCTTCAGTCATCCAAGGATAAGGTGTACGCTACTGCACAGTTGCCGTCGTTTACGATCAACGGAGTCACTACGAAGAGTTTATTCAACAACAATCGCCAACTTCAACCAACGTTCAACAGCTTCGCGATCACCGATACCACTGTTCCAAGTCCTCTAGAGATCACAGCGAACATAAATATTCCAAGGTCGAGGTTCAAGGAGCCAACCATCAAAGATGCCTTCGACACGACGAATCTATTGAAATCCGCCGATCAACAGCCGTTTGTCCCTCAATTTCCTGACTTTGGACCAGCTATTAGCATCGACGTGAGACCTACCGACGTCCTTCAAAATACAAACGTAGTTTCGCCTCCTGCGAGGACTTATCTACCTGTGACCATGACTAGTGACAACATCAAGTTCCCAAACGATCCTTTTGTTACTAGATACTTTTTCGACGGAGTCGAAAGGAATATTTCCAGTAACCTGGGTATCGTGGATGAGATCACGTTCACCACGCAGAGTCCTCTGGTCTTCAACGATGAAATACCATTGAAAGGCGTTGATTTTCTATCTCGACAGAGCAACGTAAGCTCTGTAAAACCGCTGTTCAAAGTTCCTTTCGAAGCGGTGATTACGTTTACCCACGAAGAACCTGTACAAACGACCACGTTGAAGAGCGAGGGTGGTAAATACTTCGCGATACCAACTGGAGATCCTCTTGATCAATTTCCACCGTATTTTGAAACCAATTACACTGTGACCAACGAATCCGGACAAATCAACGTTGTATTCGACGATGGCGCTCAAGTGAACGAAACAATGGACAATTCTAAAAAGAAGCAGGAGAAGAAGAAGGACGGCGCGAAGAGGGACAAGTCGAAGAAACAAAAGTCTGAAGGAAAGCGTCAGTCATCGCCGATTAATCAGTTGTTGAAGACGATAGTCGCGATCAGGAGAAATAATACTCCGTCGACGAATCTCACGCCGCCTCCGTTGAATCAACAGACGTTGTCGACTACGCAGAGGGTTCCAGTACGTCAAAGGATTCCACAGTCTCAGAGAACTCAACTTTATTCTACTCAGAAGCCACCGGTAAGTTCAGTGACGAGTATAAGTATCGTACACATTTGAGAAGTTGATATGGTACACGATGTAAGCGTTACAAGTGAAAATTCCCAATAGAAGCAGAAAGTGCGTTTCTGATAGTTTGATTGTTTGAATCGTTCATCGTTTAAACGCTGTGGACTTTCAGCGTTCGCCAGCTTCGTAGATATAAAAGGAGAATAAACGGTAAAGATGTATCGGATTAGTTTCTTTCTATTTACTCGTGTTCCCTTCTTACGAGATACATTTCTTATATTTTTATTTATAATTTATATTTTTATCTTCGCGAAGAAACGAGAAAGCAAGAACTGCGTAACTTCAAAGTTATCAGAACTAGACCGGTGAAAGGTGTGCATAAATTGACACTGTATGAAAGAAAAGTGTGAATTAATAGGATTGCATTCGTTAGAGACATTGTAAGAGGTTCGACAGGTATGGCGTAGATAATTTAATTCGACGCGTTAATTACTCAATGTGCCTTGCTTATTACGAGCATCGACGAAATAATGTGGATTTTTTCGAGGCTTCATGGGTAAGCAAATAAAATCGAAAGTTGTTGTTACATAACACAAATAATTACGTAACACGTATACAACTTATGACTCGAAAAAGAATTGCGAAAATGCATGTATCATGTTTAACGAGAAATCGACTTATAAATTTCGTGCAGTCCACGAGGTATATGTGCGCATGTATCTGTTTCTCTGCAAAATAATTTCTTTCCATTGATCACGCCTCATCATCTGCCTTAAACCATGAATTAATTAACCATTTATATACCTAATCAACGGAAAAATTTATTTCTCTTTGATCTAATCTTCTTCGGATTTATGGGACAAGAGATCGTTGTGCAACTCGCGTGTGAATGACAGAATTTCTTCGAATTTGTTTGCGTTCTCAACGTTACCGGCGTCATCCGAAAACAACAACGCATCAACGGAATCTTATTGAAGTCGATTCGTTTATTTCAGTCTGCGCCCAGACAGAAAGGAAGACGTAATCAGACGTCTTTGGCGCAACAAGTCGAGGTACGCTCGGTTTCATCTTCTATGGTGTAGCATATCGCGATACATTATTATTACGAGAACTTTTAATCGGTAGGACGATGACAACGACAGTGGAAGCAAAGAGGATAATGGCAGCAACGAGGACGATGGTGGGATTGAAGGTAACAAAAGTAAAGAAAATAGCGGCGAAGCTAACGACGGCGTCGAATCCGACGAAGAAAATGACGACAAGAATGGCCCTAAAGAGAGTTCCGACCAAAGCGAGTCAGACGAAGATTATGACGACGAAGAAGAAGGTGGTCCCCTCCGAACTATCATCGACTTACTTATGCTTGTCGCACCAGCCTTAGAAGATCTTAGCGACGTAAGAACTTTGACGAGGATTTCGAAATTATTAATGAACAACATTAGACATATTGGGTTGTTCAATAAGTTCGTACCACGTTCATAGCCTTCACGATGTCTTTTAAGAACACAACGCGGTAAATGATCGAAATGAATAATTTTATACGATCGAATTTAGTCTACAGAAGACATTTGGAAGAAAATAATTTGAATGAATAATATACATTTTGATTTTTATATAATCAGAAATTAGAAGCGAGATATCTGAAGAAAGAGGCAATAATATAAAAGCTGGATAGATTAGTATAAAGCTTCTTACGTAACAAGGAAATAAATAACACAAACTTATTGGATGATCTAACGGTTGTACGAATATTATCGGAGTTCTCCTGGAACCTACAGTTGTTAATTTTTTTCAGCCTGACTCCGACGCTGATATTGCCGATTTACTCGAAATAGGAATTCCAATACTTCAAGACCTGTCGCAGGTAAGAACTCTAATAAATCATCTCGAAATGCTTCGTCTATTTAAAAAAAAAAAAAAATCATCTTGCGCTTTTAGGGAGATGGCGAAACAGGAGGAAGCGATATCCCAGCACTGTTGCTTCCAATCTTGTTGCAATTCAGTGGAGTGAGTTACCAAGTTTCTGTAGAATTTTTCGCGGAGAAACGGAATGGATAAGAAGGGATAGCGAGAGTACAGGTAAGGTCAGATAAAAAATAAAGTTTGTTTCAGGGTAAGGATGGCGAAAGAGATTCGGCTGCGATTTTGACACCGCTTCTTCAATTAGTTGCACCGCTGATCGGACCCATTATTGGTCCGTTGGCTGTACCGTTGAGTCGTCAAAGCAGTAACGTAAATATAATAACTTTTGCAAATGTATGTTTCTTCGTATTAGAAGATAAATCGAAGCGAATTTCAGGCTCCAGGTCAAGGTGGATCAAGTTTTGGTGATCTGATTAAGGCTTCATTGGGTCCCTTGCTCGAAGTACATATATATTATTTATTTACGATATTTTTCATTATTATCATTATCATATTATGTTTCTTAGTAATGATGTACCGATTTCATAAAATATCTATTCATTTCTAGCCGGTTGGACCTGGAAAGATGACGCTGCTCTCAAACCTAATCGCCGGAGTTGTCTCTAGTCTTAGCAAAGTACGCATTGACTTTTCTGTTAAGAAAAATTTGTTCTTCTCTAATAAATCGATCGTTTCACTACTGAACCAGTCTCATGTATACCATCGTGTACTGCCTATCGATAGTTCTTGGAAATAATTGCAAACCTTTTAATACCAAAACTGCCAACCTAAAGATATCATTAAACGAGAAGCTTTCGCATCTTATCGATGTAATGGACCATTATACAAATTTAACTTAAAATTTCGAATTTTTTTGTAATTTAATAATTAATAATTGACGATAATCAACGAACACCCGTTAACAGTCCTTTGGTTGTTGGATTTTTTACAGAATTCAGGAGCCGGTGGCAAATCAGATTTAACGAATCTCGTGAAAGCAGTGGTCGCTGGATCGATAGCAGGCACCAGTGCAGGTTCCAGTGGTTCCAATGGTGCCAAGGACTCTTATGGAGCTCCCACTGGCTATGACCATGGTCCTCCCAGTTCATACGGTTATGTAAGTTTTCCCTTGTCCTTACATTTTTTTTTTTTTTCTTATTCGCCAATGCATTACGCTTGTCCCCTGTAACCCAGGGTAAAAAACATTTAAAATTTATTAGTATACTGTGGATGTTTATGGAGATTCACATTTTTTACGAAAACAGATACCACATAAAATATTATTTCATCTTTTATATGTTGCAACGAGAACTAACTATAACGATTTTACATGTTCTAATATTTTAGGAAATATGTGAAAATATGTGTTTATGTTTTAATAATTGATATATTTTTGCATATTACGTACATCGTGTGCATCTTACGACGTTTAACCTTCTAAGCACATTTTTATAAACCGTTGCCTCTAAACGAAAAAAATCACAAAGCTAAATACGATGTTAAATGAAGTCGTTAATAAGCGATTACAGCATCTCAAACTTAATTACAATGGCGTTTCATCTTTTGACGACAGTCGGTTAATGGGATAAAATTTTCATAAATGCATAAACATCCGCAATATATTTATTAGCTTTCTGTGACTGAGCTTCCGAACTTTTCAGCCTAAACAATCATCAAACCCACTTGCTCTGCTCGGCTCATCGATCAAAGACATCCTTAACGCGATATTAAAAGTGGTTTCTTCGTTAGTGAACGCTATTACGGCTATTCTAGGCGCCTCGTCGAGCAGCTCGAACGAACCGGTACCCGTACCTTATGGTACGACCCCATCCCCTAAATATGGTAGGACATCGGTTCCTCTTAGCGAGACTATTAGCATAACTACTAGTAAACCACAACGATTAATGAGACTATAAATGATAATACATATCATCTTTATGGTGCTCTTACTTGTCGAAGTAATAATTTTCTGTCGCGATTATGTCGAAGGAATAGCAATAGAAGTAGAAGTACTCGCGGATAAAAGGATAGAATTCTAAGTTGATGTGTTTTTACGAGAAGTTTAAGACATCCGCAGATGATGGGAATTATCTTTCATGTTAATTAAAGTTATGTACATGGACAATGTGAAATGATTGCCGATTTTAGAGAATACATTGCTATAGTATGTGGAAAATGATAAATTAGATTTTATTTTATGTTTTATATTTTATACTTTATTATTAATACATCTATACTTTATATTTTATCATTCAATGTCTTGTATATCGAAATTCTTACTTTCTTCAAATTTAATTTGTCCCTTTGGAAGTGTTGAATGGAAGAGAGAGAGAGAGACGTTGATGAGAGAGTCGAACGTTGATAGAAATTACCTTAGGAACGTTCAAAGAAGTTACGCGTATCTTCAAGATGTACGTAATTAGTTTAGAAATGCTGATTTATTTGCCAGCAAGTTGTTTCCTACATTTTGTTCCTTTATTGGGTAGAATATTACGTATTATCATTTTTTGTGCAATATGTGAGAAATAAAAGTGAGTTCTTTCACGCTCCGTCTGCCTTTTGATTTTGTCTAATATCGCGAAACTTAAGCGTGAAATTGATTAACTGCCATTCACTTACAGAGTCGCAGGAAGTCACAGAATCGAGCAACAAAGGATCGTTAATTGCTCCATTATTACAGAATTTAGCATAATTGCGGCAATGATCGTGCAATTGATACTATATATACATACAAGGCTAATTATTAATTTCGAGCTCGTGATAATCCAAGGATGCAGAATACGTCACCGATCTGATACTTTCGATTCGACCTAATTTGAAGCCATTCCATTCCAATCGAACATACATAATTATTATATTTTAATCTTTGTCTTTCTGTCTATATTAAAATGTGGTCGGTTCTAGAACCTTCGTATTACGCATTTGCGTATTTTATACAACGACGATATTATGCAAACTTCTCCACGAAATCATTACACATATAGAACGAATCAAATGTGTAAAGTTTCGAAAAGCTAGTCATATGGTTTCACAGTGTGACTCGAGAGAAAGTAGAAAATAGTAAAATATACAAACTATAAATTTCACATCTTAAATGTTATCATACGTAACGCAGTATATTTTTACGCATATATTTACGCATATATATTTTCTACAAAACGTCGAAAGTATTTGTAACCCAGAAATGCAGGAAACTGAGTATAAAGAGATAGAAATTATCTTCTAAACTAATCTTCATTTGTCATTCTATTACACTGTTAATAGTAATGATTAATAAATAGCCCTGCATAACAAAACAAATAAAATTACACCATTTTTCTCGTATATTTATTTCACTATCAATTATAATTATAGCTTCTAACATGTCAATGTTACTAGTATTGATATTACTTGGTAAATTAAATACGATAATGTCGATAAAACGTCTCGTTACCCACTTATTTTTAAGCGATTTTTTAACGAGCTCTGTGCTTGTACGTGATTCATGTTTGTCACCTTGTCACTAAAAAAAAATTGGGTTATCGTGATAAGACAGCAGGTCGATAATTAACTGGTTTATTAAAACATTGCAAAATGATGGTTTCGTCACCTGCGTCGTATGAAACTAACGCAAAGAAATTCTATGATATCCGAATACAAGTCATTAAAACGACGTTCATTAATAACGCGCATTGATAGTGTGTATTTCTTTCTTAATATATCTCTATGTATACAAACAATATATATATTATATATATAATATATTTATTCAGGGACATACTTGGAAATATATTTCTTAATACTTCTAACAGAAAAGCTTTGTTCGATGATCTCTTTTATACATAGAAAATATACTTTTGCCACAAAAGACGATAAATATGTCACAAACTTATTCCACGAACACGTGGAAGTGCATGACTCGTAATGAGATAGCGGATTACGTGACTCGGAAAGGGGATTGAGCGTATTTGGACGTTACATTCTCGAACAAGACAGATGTGGTTTCACACATGACGTAACGGTTGTTGTTTCTCCTGAAAAGGACAGGGTAACCTATAAATTTGCTCTCACCACCTACGGTACCCGCTCGATTAAATGATACACGAGATGGTTGCATTTAATCGTTTCATTCTCAATTTTAACGAAACGTTTCGCAATTTTTTGAAAACTGTACGTACGTGCAATCCAATTGCAATAGTTTCACGGAAGAATCAGTCTACATTATGCAATCATTCTTTTCATTGCCTTATGTCACTGTAAAAAGGGACAGCCGAGTATTATAAAACATTTTGTTGTCAAACGTAACCATTTACAAAGTTTCCATCAATCGACGTTCCGATAATCGATCGTTTTGTTAATCGGTATATTAAAAAATCGCGGTTCTATTTTACTTTGAAGATAACAGAAATAGTCACTAAACGAGAAGTTTATTATTTATTTGCGATATAATTATTCCCAATTGTAACGCTTTAAATCTTCCTTACAAAAAAGTGGCAGAAGATGACAGAACGACGATAACGAAAGATGAGAGAAAAAATGGAAAAGACGAGAAGAGACAAATGGGAAAAGAAAGAAAGAGGAAAAAGGCGTTCATTCTGTGGATTAACGCGTATTCCGTAACATTCTCTTTCATGTACGACTACATAGCGTCACGGAGTAATCGGTTAATAGATGCATGATTGGTAGAACGCCTCGATTTCATTCGGATCATAAAAAGTCAATGAGATACGATGAATTAATAGCGCGTTTAATAAATCGTTGACTATTAATGCCGCTGATCGCGTTAAAAGTGAACGTTCTGGCGCCAATTCTCTAGCGATCGTTCATCGATCCATACACAGTGCTACGAGCGTGGAAAATAAGTTGAGAGATCGAACTTTTTGTTATCGAGCGTGACATGTATGTAAATGAGTTCGTGAAATTTCGAAACTGTCTCATAACTCTTGAGTATAGAAAATGCACCTGTCGCTGATAATATCTATTCCACTGTAAATCATCAATGGTCTAACGCGACTCGTCGATTACGAAATATACTCTAGGTACTCGTAAAAAAACTATCTGTTAGGTAAACTTTGACCCCGCGCCTAACTAAACCGACTGCAGTGCGTTTTACGAATATGTAAACTATCGAGCGATAGTTAGACAATGTATTTTTATGCGTGTGTACAATTTCAATATCGCAAAAATGTGTAGATCGCATTCATAATGTATGTATGTGTAGATTGCATATGTAATAAAGTTTCTGTTCAAAATTTATTGTTATGACTCGAAGATAGCGGACTTATTTCAGACAAAATTATTCGATCACTTGGTTATTCGATGCTTGACGCTTCAGAACGTTATAATAAGAAATTGAGCAGACAACATGACTGTGGAATGCATCACACATAACTGTATTAGTAATTTGCTTATGTAAGTACGATATTAATATTTAGCGATGGAACTAAGTTAAAACTAATTCTCGCCCATACCGCAAAACTTTCCCTTACTTATTACAATGTCTAAAGGATGAAGCACGTATCTTTCTATTTATATCTCGTTGCTTTAATCGCGTTTAGAAGCACAAATTTACATAAGCATCCGCAGGTTAATGATCGTCTATGGTTTCAACAACCGTTAAATAAGAGTTTATTACCAACTTACACGCTAGCTGTTTGCTCGAACGCGTTGCACTTCGTGAGATCTCTTAACCAGATCTCAAAGAGACACACACACACACACACACACACACACACACAGAGAGAGAGAGAGAGAGAGAGAGAGATGGTCGCTTCAAAATTCGCTGCATGCTTTGAAATCGCGTTCACGGTCGAGGCTGGCTCCGGAGTTGGAAGGTGAAAGCACATTTCACCGTTTGACCTATGAATGAACACGGAAGATCGCGTTCTTCCTTTCATTCGCGTCACCACCCACGATCTACTTGCTTTACCCGTTTCGTGTACTTGGCAATATCGTTATCGGACCGTGAAAGTCACGCTGCAACTGTCGAATTTCCGGTAGCACCGTTCAATGGACACTGTATCATATAGAGGAACTTCAACATAGATCGTAGCGTTTTCCCGATTTCATTTTTCCTTTTCTCGTCCGGCGGGTTTACCAACCATGCTAAACGATCACGGAAGACCTGACGATGGTCGTATATTATACGCCGTATGAACTGGAATACCCGATAGGCAATGACGTATCCATTGATTATAAAAATATTCGAAAATTTACTCGATACGCAACTTGATACGCTAGAACTCCTTTTACCGCAATAAAATTTTACTTGGATTAATACTCGGTCCGATTAACTCATTGAGAATCAACGTTGAGCGAATGTAACATTTCACTTGCAATTGAGCAACTTTTTGAAAAACGTGTCTATAAGATAAAACAGTGAATTGTGTGCGGGTAAATTGGAAATTTTGTTGGAATGTTGTTCGTAATATCGTTTTATTATTTTTAATGGCTTTTAAGGAGCTCTATCCTTAATATTCTTATATCCTTTATACTCACAAAATAAATCAAAATTTCATAAGGATTTCAAAAGGATTAAAAGATTTATGAGATAATCTACTTCTTTCTGTTTTTATAAAATATAACATCTGTTCTTGCATCTGTTTTGTGTAATGCACTTCTGTAATATATCTCTAATGCATTTTTTGTACCTTCATGAAACAGAATGTTACATTTTACTTGACTGACACGGTTTTTTCACTTTACCTTATTACTTGGTTCTTAGTGGATTAAATGAATTCCTCTGCATCGTAGTTAATTATTGTCTGTGCGTGAACTCACTCGTGTATAATGTATTTTTTAATGATACAATTTACATTTGTATAAACGGAAAGTCACATAGCTGATATATGAAGGTTCCACCGGACAAAAGGAAAATGTCGAATTTTAACGTTTCTTCCGTGTGCTCCTGCGTGTGTTCTTTACCACTGGTTATGTCACACTGTGAATTAAAATTTTCTGTGTTTTACAGTAGTTACAAGACATTGAACCCACGACGAGAAAATGGCGAATGTCAACAAAAAAAAAAAAAAAAAAAAAAAAAAAAAAAAAAAAAAAAAACAGTAGAAGAAATGGAAATGCTTCGAAAGTTGAGAATAATACAAAATAATGTGAAGAATAAAATGGTGTTTTATTTTCGTATACGAGAAAATATGAAGTTGTGACATTACATATAGAAGAAATAAATTTTCGTTTTCTCAGGAATGTTAAAACTTGACATTCCCCCTTTTCCCTGTGCACCCATCGTATTACGCCTGTTACAACTATTAGATAAACATACGAACTCCAGTTACATGAATTTTTCTCACGATGGAATTAGATAAATGGAACTCTACCGTACGTAACACATGTGTTTTCTGAATATTAAAAATCTCACTATTCATAAGTTACTAAGGGACAGCATTGCAGCATTAAAAAATAAAGTTTAAATATTCTATATACAGAGTTGACAACTGGTTGAATGGTTCCTCTGCTTTTTTGCATAATAATGTAGTATGGTCGCCGACAGGGAAGGCCATTCATTCTCCATTCTCGAAAGAAAGTTGTACTTTTCGTCATCGATGGGTCACCGCTTGACCCTTGAACCGTATTTGCGAAATTTCTTTCGATCTCGTTGCTGGCCAGTGGAGAAACTTTTTTGTATATTATTTGCCTTATTTCCTTTCTATCTTTTCCTATTTACATCCGCTCGAAGGACGAAGAAAGAGACGAACGAATCGGATTAATTGCAAGAAGAACCTTTTCACTCATCAACCGTTTTTCGACTTTGGGTTTCTTCGCGTTCGGATCGTGCCGATGAATATGTACGGTGTGCAGTCGAGATTCTTCAACGCGACAATATATGTATATTGCGTTGTGTCGTAATAACGGTAGAAACATTTGATCCTTGACCGCTTCTTGCAAGTAGAACTATAGAAAATAACTACAGTGACTATAAACAGCATTTGCACGCCATTGTATTCGTTTTAGCGTTTACATATTAATTGCCCAGAAGGAAATTTTTTCCGGTCAAAGGTTAGGCCAGAAGCTACAGATCAAGATAAATAAAAAGTACCGTATAAATATATGTGATTAGAAGCATTGTTATGGAATTATAACAAAAAAGATGATATACGAAATGAGCAGTAACAAAGACGCGTTACTATGCTATGAAGCGTTAGAACGAACGAATAGATTAAGAATATTTACATCTAGTATCGTCAGAAGGTTCGTTCGTAATACTTCTGCAACTCCAACTGCAGTCCACGAGAAAACGGGGGAATGTCAATTTTAACAAATTTTGAGTTTATCAGTTTTCCATATGCTTCTGCGCGTGCTTTACCGCCGATTACGTCGCATTAATTCGAATAAAAATTTTCTGAACTCTACCGTAGTTACACGAAATTGATGAGATTGTTTCATCAATTTTCATTTTTCATTTTTTACAGTTAAACGTGTTATATATTATTTCAAACTACAAGTAAAAGTTGAGAATGCCGAAGAATAAAATGTTTTATTTTGATGTAATATCTATGAGAAAATACGAAATTGTGACTTTTGAAGTTTGTATGTTGAAACATAAATTTTCATTTCTTGAGAAATGTTAAAGCTTCTCCCCGTGAACCCATCATACATTTTTTTCTTATCTTGACCTATAGAATATACCGATAATTTTTGGACGGAGAGAACTTGAATACGTATAATTACTCGATTAATATTCAATTCTCGGAAAAAACATGCGGACGCATTAATCGGGAGCTGATGCCATAAATAATGATAAATTAAAAAAAACAGCATCTGTAACATCATCACATTTCAGCATTTTTTAATTTATAAAGTTGCTTAATATGGCCTCTGAGCGACTCGTACAATTAATCAGGATCGAATATATTACATTTCGTAACATTTAATGATACGTGCTTAAAAAATAAACAATTTTACTACAAAAATTAGTATCATGACGACGAAATGTAGAAGAACCTGACCAAACACTTTTCGTAGTCATTGTAAATCTTCGTTAAAATCAAAATCATAGTTGTTTCTTGAGAAGTGAAGTCGAAGAGAACCAGGGATTACACGCTGTATTAAAATAAAGTGTGTGACTGTAAAAAGAAATAATTTCATCGTGTTCTGACTGCGTTTCGAAATATTTTGTTCGAGAATTCGTACAACGAACACTGCAGCTCTTTGCATCCATTATTATTAATTCGCTTGACTATGTTCCAAAACGACCAGATCCAAGTATTTCTCTCTGTTGGGATCTATTATGTTTGCGCAAGCTAGATGAAATTGCGAGATCGACTACCGGAACAGAGATTGATCCGTTAGATACAGTCTGCTTGAATATTTCGAAACGTTGTAACCGGATTCTGCGACAAAATACCTGGACCGATATAATCAAGCTTGTATTAACGCGATTCTGGTAAATTATAGTTTTTATGGTAATAAGAGAAAACACGTCCTGCCCTTTTTTTCGATGATGTAAACCTTATCACGGGTATTATGCGTAGATATAAGTATTAGTTGCGTAAAACATATCTAAGAATTAGAACTTTGAACCTGGTAGAATTTATTCGAATTTTTACGTTAAATAATATGATATGAAATAATTGCCAGCTATACTTGATTTGCCATAAGTAAGCGAATTTTTATGCATTTATGAGAAATTGAAATGATGAAAAATGTAAAAGATGTATATAATATGCAAAGATATACGAAATATTCTCGCATATCCGTAATCGAATTCTGATCGCTTCGGTCTTTCAACATTTACCGCTTTTAATAAAATGTAAGATAAAATTAAGAAGTGTCGATAAATTTGAATATCAAAGTTAACCACTAAGTTATGGCTACGTATAATGCATACGTATAAGCTATATCTTGTCGCATCATGTGCTTTATCTTACTATTTTGAAACTTCTTCTCCAAATCGAATAATATAGCAATAGGGAACGAGTATAAGTAATTTAACAAGGTAAATGTTTTCTCTAAATTTTGTTAATGGCATTCGAGTCCGGCAAATTGCACCATTACCCGACCGCGATGTTTTTCGATGAAAAGAGCTACGTGACATATGACATAAGTTTGTGATCTAAAATCTTGTGTCGTAATAAATTAATTACTATGAGATAATATAATTGCTATTTACAACATAGTGTCGCGCTTAGAAAATTGTTATTAATTCGATATCCTATTTAAATCCTATTCTTTTGACCGTAAAAAATGAATTTGCGCAAAAGTCCACGTCTAATAGCAAATTATCTTCGATCTCTCTAACTCTGCTTCTGTATCAAATGGCAACTACAATATTATCTGACGCTGAAACGATTTTCATTTCCAGGCTAATTGCCGACCTGGCTATGGTGGAAGGTGCTGAAGAGTTTCTTCGCAACGATTTCTTCGTAACGTCTTTCACCACATCAATTTCATCTGTAATTGAGTACGCATCATAAATGATCAACGCATAAACATATGGATCTTCGACCGCAATCCTGACCAATAATTAGGTCACAAAGACAAAGTTCGCGGCCTTCGTTGTATCCTTCGGTGACATAGAATCAGAGAACATCGGCTTATGAGTAACGAATCTTTGTCATGAGAAAAATTTTCCAAGACACATTTTTATATACCTATAACTAGTAGGATAAAGTTTTTAATATTTTCCATTGATGTTAATTTAAACACAGATATGCGATTGATTTATAGACGTTTTATTGCATTAATAATAGATTGTGACAGAATGCGTAATGTAGTATAATTGTGGTTCATTGCATCAATTTAAAGTTAATGACGGTTTTCTCAACATCGATTCGTATAATATGCATCCGTAATTAATCACATTCTAATACAATAGTCCATGAGTTTCTCAATGACAATGATTTCAGCAAAGAACGAGATGGAAGCATGAACTCTGTTGCAATGATCAATAATCACGCATATAAAGTTGTATATCGATACGATTAATCGATTGTCATAAGTGCAAGCAATATTATTATCTTCCGAGAGCTCATAGTGGATTCATTGATTGTAGAACAGTGACTAAGTATTTTCTTTCATTGTTTTAACCTAAATACCTATCATCAAGTGAGATAAGTGCGTATTAATTCTCATTTGCTGTTTTTAACAAGATATTTAATGTTACAAAACAAAACACGTATTATGTACAAGTACCCAATAATTGTTAAAGTCACACAATATTATAAAATTACACAATTACTTGAATTATTATACAAAAAATTATTAACTCATTGTAAGATTGTACGATTATTGTAAACTTGCAAATTTCATTGAATAAAACAATTTTATTTGGCAAAGTAACAAGGCGTTTAATCATTTAAAACCTTGAAAGTTTATACAATGCACGTAATATATTCGTTAAAAAATTGTCTATGATAGCTGTTCGAATACTTGCGCGAGCCACTGTACATTAAGAAAAAATCAAAGAGACATTTCGATCGATTGATGAACTTTTTAATCGAAACAACTCCCCTAATCGCGTTTGTTCGGGGATTTCTTCCCGAGAAGGTGAAATATAATCAGCAGCCGCAAAGTTTAAGGTCTTGGACTGTGTACTCTTTCATGCGGAAATTTTACAAGTTTTCGCGTTACGCAACAATATGATTCGAGGTACTTTTACTCTCGGGTTTGCTGTCTTGTCGCGGTCGAGCTTCCTATTTCGCGCATTATTACGTGTCGACTAATTCGCGGTTAAACAATACGAAGCCTGAACGGTTGATGAGAGAACGTGCCATGGAAAGATCTAAATCGAACGAATTGAATCCGCGATAAAGAAAGTGCGATCCTGTTCTTTCGTACTTTTACTTTCTTTCAGGACGGATGTTTTCGTTTCGTGGAAGATACCGGAGCGATCCACTTCTTAGTCCCTGTGTATATAACAATTACACAAACGTAAAAGTTGTAAAAGGGCTTGCGTAACTGACGAATAGAGTTGTTACGACGACACATGATCGTAGATCGTTGAGAATGTACGGGGAGACCTGAAATCGAGATTTTTGTCTCCAGTCTTTTCATTACGGGAAGCTCATCGAACTGTTTTCGTAACGCTCTTCTATTATACTTCGAGAGAAAGTAACCTTTTATATTTGTACACCTTTTATATTTCAAACTATAAAATATACTATCGCTCGTAAGTATAAATAAACGTATTAAAAAACATGGTAATAATATACTTTCCTATTTGCTACATATATAGCTATGCTTCTACGTACATTTGTTATTCAAATATCACTGGCTGCATTACATCAGAGGTTTTTTTTTGTATCGATGTAAAAGACCTTCGTAAGACCAGTTTTATAGCTCAAAGAAACTAAAAATAAAGCGTTTGTCACGTAATAAAATCGTTCTATAAAGTTTGACAATCGCAAATCTTTGTTTCATTAGAGCGAACACTTAGCTTATTAATTAAAAATGTTATAATTTAAAGGCAGCCATCGTGTTTAACTAATAAATCATCAGTTATCATTACTCTGTTAGTATCCTACACTTTGTAATTGCGAGAAATTATACGTTATTAAATATCAATAAGGGAAAAATCTCGCGCGATAGGAACAAGCTAATCGAATTCATCGCGAAAAGTACAATTAAAGTCGCACTTATAATTTACGCGATGATAACGAATACGAATATCTCGTAAAGCAATATTACCGCATCGTCGTCGATTCTTCGGATTATTCGACCGTTTCTGAACTTTCTAATTAACGTCGAAGCTGCGTTGCAGTAATCTCCGCCGTTGGAAATTGTTCTCGATAGAAAAGCCTTCAGAGGATACTAATCGCAAGTCCGCGTTGCGAAACGCGACTCGCAACAAGTGTATCCACTTTGTTACATGGCTCATGCAGCGGCATGTAGAGCTGCATCGTGTAATCGCGCGCAATCTCGACACGTGGAATTTTATCGACGGAGATGTTCTTTGGCAATCGATGCAAAAAGATCGGCCTTTCTTCTAGGTTCTTCGAAAGTAAAATGATACGGCGCTTTAGGCCATGGACGAATTGGCGTCCTGACCAACTTAATACGCGAATATATAAATATGTACATGCAAACGTAGATTTCTACGACTGCATTGCAGTCCTATGATTTTTGTTAGAAAGAACACCTGCATAGCACGATCTCGATCGACGTTACGCCTTTCTCGCGAATATCTCGCAGCCGTGCCACGCGTTTTATAATTATGAAAGCCGCGATACAAATATACTTTGAACAGGTAACGCTGGTTCCTTCTTACCGTTCGTTAAGATCGAGTTTTCAGGGGACCGAAGAAGATAAAGAACTTTCTCTGATCGGGAAGCAACTCGTACCAATATCGTAACGCTTTATTGTTTTGCAAAAGTAAATTATGGAATCGATGTAATTCGCTTAAACCGGTATTATGGCTGCAGCGGTGTTTATAAACGTATGGTTCACTCGTTGAATATAGCGCCGCTGTAGGAAGTTCCGTGGCCGAACGGAGAAAGTAGACACGGTATATGTATTTATTCGTGTTGCGGACTGATATGCATATACTTAGCGATGGCTACGAGGCGCTATAAATCTCTTGATCCATAGTTTTGAATGTGGTAAAAGTTCGTTTATGCGAGAGAAACGTCAGAGAATCAGACAGTTCGTGTAGCGTTGTCTAACAAGTTAATCCTTTTCTTCTGATCTGCAACACCCATTGGGTAACCTTTGTGGTGTTTTATCTCAAACACGAATGTGCAAGCAGAACTGCTGTACCATCCTCGACTTTTAAAGAACTATGATTTTAAAAAATGAGCTGTGAAGATCAAAAACGCTGGAGAATTTAATTTATTTTTCAGAAATAAAGAAGGTCTTCTTGAGTATATCAATATGAAATATTAAATTTTGTAGTTTTAAATGGCTGTAAATTATACACGCCTTACCAGAATCGTCCGATGGATATCGACGATCAAAATGAAAAAATGTTGCATTACATAAGAAGGATTCGTTGATCCTTTGACTATAATTTTTAATTCACGTAATAAAAGAAGTTCACGTTGAAATAAATGGATTCAATCGTCGCTTCGTCTAACCTTCTGATGCTCATATTGTTTTCAGTCTAACCGTACAACTATTTGTTGGATATGTAATATGTGTTTTGTAATTGTAATGATATACAATTGTACGTCGTTAACATAACAGAGTGAAAACAGAGCGCTGGAAGCAAAAGAAAGTGGTTCTTTTTTTAACACGGAAAGCATAGTCCTTAATTGGTAGAAAGTGTTAAAAGCTTAATTTCGTGTAATAAATTTAAAAATATAGAACAGAACGTAGCACAATCGTATGTAATATGTTTAGCAACGTACATCAGACTAGTACTTGAATATCTCGCTGTTCATTAGCTGTCTGCAGATGTTAATGTATAAAATCTTCGGAATTATATTGAAGGAAGCGTATGAAGTCTATTTAGGAGCTGCAGATTTGCTTATTTCGTTGTCAGAGTCCCATCTGTATGCAAGCACTGGAACAAATAAATCACTAATGAAAATATATTAGAGACTACACTGCATCGTTAAGTATAAATCAAGCACTCGTTAAAATTCCATTCAAATGAATGAAATTTCACTGTAAAAATGTGTTTTTAAAAATTTAACGAGATTAGATAGCTCCGGAGCTTCTCTGAAAATCTTTCAATCCCTTGCGAATGGAAACATGCGAATTTATTTATATAGTGACCAGGAGGTCGCTGAAAAGGAGGGATCCTTTGCTCGTTTTTTATCGGTACGAGTAAAAGCAAATAAAAATGTTCGTGTCATCGACGCATTTCTAAAACATACCTGACATAACTGCATACGATGAAACACAATGCCCCCAGATTTTCTATAAGAACTTCGAACGTTCCTATGACCCATCACCGCAAATACAAGCGCGTACATGGTCACGTGAAGCCATTATAGACAAACTGAGCTTGGTAAAAGGATAGATGTAACACACGTTGGCACAGGTAGTGTTACGTAAAGGCAATTCAGCCTGGCTAGCGAGGAAGAAACTCGCTTTTCTAGGATGGACCACGTCGCGGTCTGTGTCGTGACCGTGCGAATTCTCGACAGCGAAAGTATCGTACATTTTCGACCCGATCGGCAGCTCGATCATCCCGCCGGAAGGTCCTGACTGACAGTAAATCATCCGACATAGGTTTTATTCAACCCGCTGGAGAATGTTTGCGGCAGAGTTTCGATAACGCGAGGAAAAAGCAACTTTCGTCCGAAATACGAGAAAGTGGGTTAGAGTGCATCGTGCAATTAATCAAATCATTACGTGGTCGGTTCGTTACCTTGCATTGTAGCAGAGCCCATTACGAGGCCCGTGATTTCCTACGAATATTCGTCCGTGTGTTCTCGAACAATAGAAAATGCTCGTGACTCATAACGCAATCAAAATTCTTCTTTTCCCTGTGTATCATCGCTGGACTGCGGATGTTTATGCAAATTTACATTTCTCTAGACACTAATGAAATAGGACTCGAATGGATATCTCATAAGAGGTAATTTGCTTTCGATATTTTCTATACCTTTACGCATTCTTGAATTTCTTATAAATGCACAAACATCCGCGGTATAATTATCACAGACCAGTGACGAGCTAATCAATGATATCGTCAACTACGTCTCTTTTGTAAATGAGATCATCGGAGAAATACATTGGGCAGACTATGAATTTGTATGTAATTATATATATATATATATACATATTTTTTTTTTTTTGAAAGAGGAAGAGAAAGAAATAAACAAATGGAATTTACACGGCAATTTGTTTCACCTATTAAAATTTACGACACTACTACCACGTTGGATATTTTATATATCTACTTTTGCATATTATTTACTCTCTGGATTTTTACATTTTGAAATTTATCGCGTATGCATAAAAATCCGTAATCCTACCATTGGGATATGACGTAGGTTTCTTTAATAGCAAAGCGTGTCAATCGTTACGCCGGTAGCGGAGGAAAAAATGATTCGAACGAATTAAGTCACGCGGCGCTAAAATTACGTAATGAATTTCGCCCACCTTCGTCGCCAGCGATAGAGTAGCGGGCGTTTCGTTCGGTCAATTTCCCCGTTACAACTTTCCTTCGTGGCGGCTGGCTCTTCGCCTCTATCCCGGCATCGAGGCGTCGCGTATCGAGCTTCGACGTATCGATACTGGCCCGCTCTGTGGCGCCGCGAACAAAACCTCTCGCGATACACCGGTATCCAGAAACATCGAGTATTCCCGCGACTTCCGTTCGAAATACCGATTATGAGAAAAGAGCGAAGATAGAGAAGAAACAGTGTATGCCATCGTAGTGAATTTTGTGGTGAATATTGGCAGAGAAAGTCGAGAACCGTTACTAACATCACAGAAGAAGGCACGTGCGACGGAACATGGTTGTAGCATAGTTGTTTTTAAAAATCGTTTTTCTCCGCGTCAAACTAGCAGCCAGTTATCGAAAGTTTCGGCCGACCTAGTCGCCAAATGATATTTACACTTTCCGATTTTTTGTGGGTTTTCTAGAGACCGTTTACTCGACAGTGAGTGCAACTTTGTCGTCAATCGCGAAACCAGTTACTCCGGATCCTGATAATTGATCGATCGAGCGATATATCCATCATATAATGTGAAAATCATCGAAATCACCTGGTTGAACCGTTACGATATATTCAGTGAACTCTGACGATCGTTAAACCCGCGTTCGAGGTGATCCAGATACGTAAGTATTCGATCGAGTCGTTCTATAAAGAAGGTTAGATGAATGCGTTACATTAGATGGAAAAGGTTCTAGCGTTTGCAGCTCTTCGACTAGAAAGTTTCTTGCTACTTTTCTCATCACGAAAATCGCTTAAGCAAGTACGTGTTTTAGATGAATTTATATGATACTAGATAACTGAACAAAATCAGCGTTTCAAAGGTGTTTATTGTTCCTGTCCCTTAAAGTATGTTGCACAAGAAGAGTCATCGAATGAAAAACGCGAATAATCGGTCGTGGTCAACTAACTGACGTGGAATGAGAGGTACCGGAGCATCAGCTTTCTTTTTGAGGTCCAGTCGTTGCGCAAGAACCGCTATCTCCGGGACCAGACGAGCATTTCGCCCTGTCTCGGGTTACCTTTCTTCGGAACCGGCTAAAAAAACGCCTCGCTTGTTCTCGGAAGGCGTGAGATCCGTTACTTTCGTCAAGAATATCGACTCTCGTTATTCGTCAAACGATACGTCCCAAATGCTTCGCACAAGTGAATAGCTTCCGATTTTTTGGATGAGTTTCATCCTCGTTGTCTGCCTTCCCATTTGGGAAGTTTATTTTATATCGTAGGTAGTAGCGATATAGTAAAATTGCGAAGTAAAATGTTAATTAGAGTCTATTCGTTAACCTAGTCGTAATTATGGCCGTATCATGGATACACATTCGTCAGTTTTTTAGAAACCAATGTCCATCGTCGTTAGTAATTCAACAATGAATTACAGAAAATATTTTAAAATACGATAATATCGTAAATACGATAACGATTCTCTTTCACTGTTCATATATATTTTTGCGTGATCTATATTCTGTATATTTCTGCATCCTTAAATTCCCCGTAAATGCATAAATGTCCACAGTCTAGTTGCAATTAATTTCTAACTCGTTTATTCTAAATGCTCTGCTTTTATGACTCGCCGGTGAATTACTCAACGATTTATTCTTTTAAAGGAAATTGCTGCGAGTTTCAGCTTACGTAAATAATACATCTTACGCTTATGAACGAAATTCTAAATCCTCTCGTTCCAAGAAGACCACGTACTTCGTGCTTCGATCTTCTGAACCTGTGAACTCTAACTTTTGATCGATTTTCACCATATCAGATCATTCCAGAGGCCTCTTTTCTAATACTTATCGATACTTTATTTCTCTTTAATCCTTTCTCCGCTCTGTTCTCCCTCTCTCACCAGCTGTTTGGAAAGTTACCAAGTCTAGCCGCGTTTAAAATACCTCATGCGTTTACGCATCCGGGCGCTGTGTGGCACCACGCGACGAGAAACGAAGATGAACGACCGTCTGACCACATAACGGCTCGTACTACTTAACCAACTAAAACCTTTACCCGCCGTTGTCAAAACGACATCAGATCGCAGCCTCTTTCTCATCCGAGGACCAATTGCATCTCGCGACGAATCGCTGGGATAACGTATTCCTGTTTTATCTTTTACGTTTCAATCGCGGAACGAGGTCTGCCAATGATGAAACGCTGTCTCCTTTCTAAACATCGTTCGCCTTATCGAGACGCCAATGCTTATCTCCAAGCGTTACCGATCAAAATGCAATTATTATGTAGCATAAAACGTTGAATAGGGAGAAGACCTTAAAAATAGGACTTTTTAAATAGGAATCTTCTCTACTGTGAAAGGACGATTAATTTTAGCTTTTTAAATTCTGATGCAACAGGGAATGACGGAGGCGCCGAAGTTGTTTCGGTTACACTTATGACCGAGAATTCCATCCTGTTCCCGTGCAGCGACTGTGAAATTTATTCTGATACGAGGGAATAAAAGCAAAGCGGCATTTTTCGACCGCAAACAGGTGTTTTCGTAATACGTTCGCGAATCAAGGTATTCCACTATACGTGATAAGTATTAATAAGGACTAAGAAGCTCGAAGATCGCTAGCGAGGACTTACGGTTGCACAATCTTGGTGAAAAAAAAGCAACCTCTTTTTATTTGCATAATTCCCTCGTATTTTCTTCGACGGCCGTGCGTTCTACGAAACTCGAGTGATCACCTTGGACATTAAAATGGAGCGTACTCTCGTTGCCAATAGCCCGTGTTTAGGTTTTCGTAACATCTTTAGCCGTGAACCGAGCTCACCAACGAACGGAATACGATTTTGTAACGCGCTCGAATGATGCGAGTAAAAAGAGAAGAAAGATGTGGCATAAAATAACGCGTGCACGTAGGGTCGGCTATCGATAGCAAGTGCACTCGAGTACCAAGTCGGGAAGTACGTCCTTGATCCTTTCTATCCGCGCGTTCGCGCACTGCATTTCGAATTGCGCTTTCGAATTTTACGATAAAGTCACGTCCACGCAGCCACGAATTAATTGGATTTTCGAAGCTCGCTTCAGAGGACGATAGAGTCCTTGACGAGGCGCGATAAAAGGCTTTCTAATTCCTTTCTAGCTACAGAGAATAGAGCAATTAACGAGAGTAATCTATGAGATTGTTCGACGAAGATAATTTGCTTTTATGGGAGTCTCTCTTGAAAAGAACTTTTTTCTGTACTTGACAGCAGTCTGAAAATCTCGAATAACTTCAAGTCTATGGTCAAGGTGAAAGTGAAGTTCGTCCCGATTAAATTCCCCGAACAGGTGAGTCGGTGGTAATCGTGAGTGAAATCAATCCAGTTTCCACCGATAATCGTAAACAACCGATGCAACAACGGCAACTGGAATTGTCTGCGGCGGTTAAAATTATCAGTTCGTCATTTTCGGATAGAAATTTTAGAAATTCATAACCGTGCGTTTTTCCGAATTTTAACGACTCTTTGTAAAATAAATGGATAAAACGCATTATGCACTTCCAATCCGATAATTATGATCTTTTTTATTAGCAGTTCTATTATCTAAGGAGTCGATAAAGAAACTATCCTGATTATTCACGTATTAATATTAATATTAATATTAATAATTATTAAAAATCGTGTATTTAATTTTAATACATCATTGATAAGGTTTTAAATAAACAATTTGAATTTCATACGACATCTATCTATTGATTCTACAGAAAGATAACACGTATTATTTTCGATCATTAATTTACCATTAATCCATATATTGTATTAATATTCGTATATCATTAATACAGATCAATCGCGATGTACTTACGTATATTTGTCATTGTTTTTCATCTTTAGTCATCGGCAAATCTGTCGTTAAAAATATCCAAGTTATGAGATTTGGTTTAACAAGAGGTTCGGAAAAGAAAGTCGATAAGAAGTGGATTCGACGTCGGGGATAGGAAACTTAAAAACCGGTACTTCATTGTGAGCCCAATTACGAACCTAACACCAGTTACGAAAACGATACAGAAAATTAAAAGCATCGTGTTAATATAGCGTTTTGTCGCGACTGGCAGGCAGAGCGCAATATGTAAAGCAAGGAAGGAGAATGATCCAATTTGGAGAAACTAGCCGTTATGTAATCGGCATTACGACGCTTCGACATCATATGAGATAATACTGCGAGAAAGCGACGTCCAACTGCACCTTCCTAGATCGTCGGAAAAGAAATTGCAGTATATCTATCCGGCTCTTAACGTCTTGGATGATAATCGAAGCAACAGTTGGTTACGATCGCTGTACGAATAATTTTCCACTGCAACCATTTTCGTATAGCGAACGGTACGATCGGAACGCAACGTCTCGCGTATAAAACGTCTAATTATATAAAGATGTATAAACAATTTTGCTTTCCTTATTAGTTGCATCGTTATGTAAAAATTCGAACGGAGGGACGCGCGGGATGCAACTTACCGATGGGAAACCAGGAGAGTAACGCCGGTTTTATGAATACGTGTAAAACTAAATCAACTTGTATAACAACGCCATGTCGTTCTTGTATTTTATCAGTTATATTCTATCGCTTTGAAAATGAGAAGGGACCGATTCCTAAGGTGTCGGAAGAATACGAAGAGCGAGGAGGAATTTCAAGTAGTCGCGTTTACATTTTTTTCAAATTTATAATTATATAACGCGACATTAATGGCGAAAAAAGAGATTTTATCTTGATCCATGTTTATGGAGATTGCTCAGTCTTAGATCATCTTGTAATAGCAAGTTCAAACAAAAGCTATCCGCTTTATAAACACGGTGCCTAAGCGGTGTGAGTCGTTTGAAGCTGTTTATCTCAATTAAAAAAACGTTCAAACAACGTTAAAAAACCGACTCGCTTTGCCATCAACCCAACACAATTACGCGCCTCTTACTACCGTCTGAAACATTACATAATGCGATTATCTTTAGTTGTATCACTGTCATTGTCGCCGCAGGCGTTCCGTCGTTCGATGGCATCGTTCCACTTGTTTTTTTTTCACTTTCACACCCGAATAGTTCTGACCTTTCCAGTTTCCCACTTCTATGGCCACCCCACCACTGCTGGTCCCATTAAGCGCCACTTATTCCACGATTTTGAAATCACTTCCCCGGACCATCGTCTAGACGCGTACTAGTTAGTGGCATCTTCCCCTATGCAGACGGTTGCATGAAGTCGCGAATAGGTTGTCGCGAATCCCCATCGCCAGCTCGCGGGACAGATCCGGCGATTTCGAGAGCCGAGAGAACGAGGCTGCGTGGGATTCGCGGAGCAAATCGAACCTGCCCCACCTGGGAGGCGAGGCTTGCGATTCTCGAAGCTCGATTCTCGATTCTCGAAGGGGCACACATGCTCGCCTTCGTTCCCATTCGGCCTGCTAAGACATCGGGATCTCCTTCACCGTGGTCCTCAAACGGGCCTCGCGCTCCGCCAGGTACACATCTCGCCTCACGCACTCGCGTCCACGCTCGCACGCTCTCTGTAAGTTGATCACACATTCGACTCATTCTCGACGCGTATCTTCGTATTTCTGACAGCGTCGCCACGTGGCCTCTTCGCCGCTCCATACACAGATCGCTACTCGTGTCTTTCGTTGACAGAACAGTTAGAGCTATCGAAGGTCCATCAAACTTGTTACAGATTTTTATTTATTGTAATTTTTCATTTTCACCTTCGCGCCTCGGAGAGTGTTCTGTGAGAATTTCACTTTATTCGTATTATTATCTCTTTTGCCTGTAGTTACCATCGTCTTTAATCACTCGTAAATTATCAACTTCGGTCTTGATCCATCGCTCGTTAGTGGTTCCTGTCATTTGTGTTATATTGTCATTCCTTCCTGTCTTTAGTTATAATCGTTCGCGTTTATTCGCAAATCTATAGGACGGTGTGATTTTCTTTGACACATAACCGATCGATCGTCAGCTGCCATTTCTGCACGATGGATTCGTTTCGGACGATTACAAACTTTACAAGCGCGAGTTCTCGTACGACGCTAAACGTACGCTCGATAAACGTACGAATATAATTTTCATAGATTTTTAATATATTTATTCTTATATTTTTATATTTGTTCTCCGTCATCCTTTCACTTGACATTTCCAGTTAGACGTGTGGTTTTATTTTGACGAGAAACCGGTAGTGCTTTCCACTGTACTCACTACGCACGATTTTCCCTAGAACAAACGAAGCCGAGTATCGAAAGAGGAGGAAGCAAAATGAGGATAACTTGCGTGCTATTTGGCCTCGCGTTGCTCATTGCCTACGTGCACTCGAGCCCTATCGTCAAAAGGGAAGCGGAATCCGAGGATCTGAATCCGTTGAACGAGGTAAGGCCAATTACGATTCTTTCCGACGAACGAGCAGAATGGGAGGGGAGGAGGGGCAGACAGTCATTACGCAGCACGTATGAAATCACGCGAAAACCACGAATGTCAAACGGAATCAAAATGTGGCTCGTAAGAGGGCACCCATCGTGAATCGCGAAAGTGAAAGCGCCTATTTCGAGGTTTTATTATATTGCCGCCTCTTACACGAATTCAAAGTAGATGCTCGAGTGGATCGAGCTCGTTCGCGATCCCCTTACTTTCTTCGCTTGTACACACGTATCGCGTCTAAGATCACGCAGAGCGTATTAGGAAAACAGAAGAAAGAGGAACGGAGAGGCGGATCGATAAGCCGAATGGAAAATGAGAGAAGCACGGCGGGCCGAAGAAACGAGCGAAGAGTGAAAGTGGTTGACTAACTTGACGAACGCAGACACGCAAAGCCGGATACGCGCGCGTAACTGAAATTCTGATGCGCGCACGTGGCCGTACGCAATGTTACATAGTCTCTTTTGACTCTTTCGCTCTTCGTTGATGGAAAACTTTCGTGTAAAACTCGCGCTACTTGTCTCTAGAACGATCGAACCTCGTCTTCGATGATAGACGTCGCGCGATCTTATCGAACGATCGGCTAAAGACACTTTGAAATTTCACTGACTCGACGTTATATGCTTGGATGCAACGTTAAACGTTTGATCCTTTCTCTCCTTTCCCCGGTTGCTTAATTTGATCGTTCGACTCGTCGTTTAATACGATCACAGGGGGAAAGTGGTTTCCCCGATGAAATGGTTTCCACGACGAATTTCCTGTCTGCAGAAGAGATTAACGTGATTCGTTTCGATTAGATATACATCGTGGAGGCAGACGACGATCAAGCGGCGGATGGAGACAGGACCGACAGGGATAAGAGAAAAGTCGGCGTGATCAAGCTGGGCGTGTCTAATGGGATAATCAACTTCGTTTTCGGCGTAAGAATCTGACGCTCTCTGCTTCGAATAGTAACGCTGTTTCAATTCAAACTCTAAGAGATTTCATTCGCATGGAAACCTCTTTGTAGAAGCTAGATTCCTTCATCGACGCGAAAACCAAAGCGCTGGGTTCGCTGGAGGAGGCAAATAAAATCAAGAACGCTGCGTATGGCATTGATAACAAGTATTCGGCTACCAGCAAGTTCATCAGTGATCTGTTCGCTTCGAAGCTGAAGGCAGCGACCGGAAGCATCGGACCGGTACTAAACAGCGCGCAAACTTTCGCCTCTAGCTTCAAGAGCGGATTGGCTGGCGCTGCCGTTTCGAAATTGCAGCCGCTTGCTGCCATCGCCGGTGGTTTGTCCTCTCATCCGACGTCCGATTCGCATGGACACGATCACGGCCACGGCGGAGGTAAGACAAGAGTTTTAGGATCTAACTTTTAGTATCAGAATCTTGTTTGATCGATAACTCCGTTTAATTTAATTTGGGATTTTCAGACGAAGGAAAGGGAGACTCGTCAAACGCGCTCGCGCTTATAGGGAACATTTTGAGTAAGAAGCTCGGCAGCTTGTCTTCGTTGAGCCAGCACAAAGACGATGGACATTCCGGTCTTAGCGAGGGAAGCACCGGCTACGGATCGTACGGACACGTTAGCGACGGGGTAGGAATACGATAACAGTTTTTCTTTTTCTCTTCTCCTCTTCTCTTTTCTCTCTATTTCAATCTATACGACACGGCTGTTACACCGCAACCGATGAATGTTGCTGATGCAAGTGAGTTCTATGCTCGTCGCCTCTCGTAATTAGTAACAACGCTCGGTAACGAGTCTCTGCTCTTTTATCCTCTGTTTGTTTGTTCTCTCTTTGCCATGGAGAGTCGTTCGGCATGAAAGCAGACATTAACAAGGCATTAGGAGTAACAGGGAGCTTCCGTTTCATTTCTCTCTCGTTTATTAAACTTGCATGTCGGTTAGGTTCTATTCGCGCGAGAGATAACGATTACAGGCATGACTTCGTTTAGCCTCGCATACTAAAACGATCCGTCGAACGTTCGTTATTCCATTCCACTCGTCCAACTACGCATGTACTTACTTTACTTGTTATTATCATACCGTGAGGGAATTTTTCATGGCATTCTTAGTATTTCAAATAACGGCTTGCTGAGAAACGCACGATTAAAAACGCTTAACTAAGTTGTCAAGTATCGCGCGCTGAATTAACCCGCTAGCCGAGCACGATCGGAAGATTCGCTTTAACGAGCGGCTAAGGTAAAAATCGCCAATTAAAATGACTGTTGTGCATAAACAGTACGAATACGATCCGCCGCAAGGGGCGTATTATACGGCTTAAAAAGCGGATGCGGTGCAAACGAGGACGTTGGACCTTGGCCTTTGGACGCGTCCAAAGGGACCATCGATCAGCCAAGCTTGAGAGAGGATCCATGACGCAACTAAACATTCATCTTAGAGCGCAAACAAATAAATAAAAGCAATAAAAAGAAAGAGAAAATAACGAGAGGACTGTACGAACGTTATATAAACGAGCGTGTTTAATATTCGTAACTATGCGACGATGTTTCTACGACAATGGATTTTTCTTTTTAGCACGGCCGATAAAATGCCAGGATCACACAGGCGACACAAGTAATGTTCTAATGTTTAGAATGACACGCAAGAGATCTCCCCTATCTCCCCTGTCTCGTCACTTCCGGGCTAAAGCTACCGAGAAGTTACCCATGAAATTGATTCAGCATTCTGCGATCTGTAAATAATTGTTTCGGTGTATCTTGCCGCGGGACTGTCTCGTCCCATATACCTCAACGTTGTGCAAATCAATTGTAAATAGAGTATTTAACCGCTCTTTAAATATACACTCTAACGGTGTACGTTTATGAATGGTAGATGTTGATAATGATGATAATTGTTTTTTTAAATAAAATCACGATCAGGTTTTCTTTGTCTTTGAATCGAGTATTTCAGTCTTTTACGAATGCCATCGACGTCCTGCATCCTGTCCTATCCCACTCTCAACACCTTTGAGAGAATCTCTGAGAATCTTTCGAGTCGCTATTAGAAGGATAGCACGATCTTATCGTGGTATCGTGAAGGGATAGTTATTTTAATTAGCTTACTTGATATTCGTCAAATATTTGCGAGCATATTGGACGCGATAGCAGACACTAAGTTTGCCGGAATGTCAGATAATTATATTGGAATACCAACGTATCGGACACGCCTATTTTAGTCTTTTTTTATCGATGCATATGGAAATAATTTACGTACACGTCGTTGCTATTGCATGAAAGCGCGACGCCATAGATATGCTGTGGACAGAAAAGAAAGACAAATAAAAAAGAAGAAAGTAAAGAAATAAATCGATCATCCCTTTTTTCCCCTTTTTCTCTTTTCTGATGATATCGGTACATTTATTTACCATATTGGTCGCACGGTGTGGCGTATAACACTGTGAAAGTCAAACTATCATTGACTGCTTTTACGTGTGTTTAGGAATCGATCTCGGTCACCACAGAAGATATCCCTACTTTCGATAGGATGAAGGTGTCCTTGGACGTACCACCATCTGTATTCGGTTCTGGTTTCACCTTACTTACCAATATCAGCAAAATCCTGAGCAGGATGATAATGGTAAGCGAGAAACGCAAAAACTATAATTACTTAATCGGATAATTTTTTATCGATTGGACGCTTAATGTTTTGTAGACTGGAATAGATATTTTCTCGTCGAAACGATGATTGGGCGTTGCCAGCATTATCTTGCGACACTCTACTCGAGTTCATTTGCGATGCAGCGATTTTTTTCGTAGCTTTTACATCGGATTGACTAATTAACGTAAACATATATCGCCCTTCACTCGATTTATTACAAAATCGTTGCGGTTTTTCATGCGTATCGTTCGTGAGATCGAAGTCGAACATTTCTCGGTTACACGTGTGGAAATTAAAACGAATAATTAATCCATTGCACGCTAAATTAATTTGCTATTTGCTGGCTCAGAATTATCTACAGTAGATTATCCGTATATTTTGATCAATTTATAATTTTACCAGAGTATACGAACTAATGGTAAATTAATGACGCGATAAATGCATTCAAAGAACAAATCAATTATTTATCATTCTTATTTCAAATTTTCCGAAATCATTATCACCAATCTTCGCTCACATCGTTTAATAATTAACGTCCAGAACGATACAGAAAACAACGGGACAAATTTTAACGTGCATGTTCGTCAATACCATATTGAAAGATGACTTTTTCTGTATTTTCTAGAATTCAGCACGTCGAACACAATCAGCCGTAGAAGTGCTTAAACCGGTACTCAACGATGTCTTCTTCTCTGATGCGAAGGCAAAGGCATATGTACATACTCACTAGAAGAAACTTCGAAGACAGTAACGAGATAGCTCAATTATTACGTCAGGGATTTTCACGTGGATCCTGATTGACACACGCCATTCTTCGGGAACGAATCGAGAGGCGGTCTCCAGTGATCCGTGCAAATAGTCTGAATTATCAAGATAGAACCCAAATTTTGGGATACTCGTCGTTATTTTTTTTTTTTTTTTTTTTTTTTTACGAGGATCGTGATCGGAAGGACCTTAAGTGAAATTCGAGGTGCTCGTTAGATATTTTATTAAAGAAATTTGTTTTCTACGGGAAGAAGTATATTTACCGACCTTTTTGTATATTGATTAACTCAATCGAAACTAAATTCTTTTCTATCCTTTGAGAAAAATTGCCTGTCATTCGGTATGAATAATAGAAACGTTACCTCGAATAATTTTAGAAAGAAAACGTAGCGCATTAAAATGCACGATCAGTTTTATCAAGAACAAGAACAATGTTGTGTATACGAAACATGGAATCTGCAGAGATTAAAGTCCCAGTTTATAGCTGACATCAATTTTGTCCAACGAAGGCTGATTTTATGGAATTTCGACGATGGCTGCGATCGCGGTTAATCGTTCGTCGCTTCGTTTCCTATCGAATTCGTTGCCATAAAATATTGTTCGCCAAGCCGATAGTTCAATGGTCGCGTGACAAGGAAGTACAACGTACTTACTGCAATAATTTATATATTGCACGGTTGTTGCTTTAACAAACTAAATAACAGTGTGCGATATCAGAATTGTGGAGAAGTGTTGCGAGCACGTATTACAATCACAAACTTGTTAACTATATTTCCGATCGAATAAACGTGTGTGCGTTTTTGTAAAGCGAAATTGGTTACGTTACTTCCCATTTCCTTGTAAATGCCTGTCATCGGAAAATAGTTTTCGATTGAAGTTTTTCCGGGATACTTTCTAGATACGAAAACGACGTAAGTACAGTTGCCATGCCACGAACATAATTGATTGATTAATCTTTTCAGAACTTTTCTTCAGATTATAGAAAGGTTTGTCTCCTTATAAATTGTTAATAAACATCAATACACTGCGGGTTTTTACACAGTTATGGCAAATTGAAACTGCAAAAATGCACGTAACGCATAAAGGTGTATAAAACATTCAAAGCTAATCATAATAAACTGTATCATAATCGTAATTAATTGTATCGAATAAAAGTATGAATTTATATAAATATCCGCGGTCTAATCACTGTGTAAATGAAAAGGCATCTTCTTGTATTTCTATGAAGAATACATAATACTCACAATACTAAAATTTAAGATGAGTTTTCTCAGAAAAATACACTTAGAGTTTAATTAATTAATAAACATTGAGAGGTTAATAATTCTTAACACGCCATTAGACGAAAATTGCGCAACCTTGAAACCGTTACATATCAAATTAGACTGTATTTTAAATTTACTATCATATATTATGTATCACACTAAATTCGTTGCAAAAAATTTTGCGATATCTGTAATTACCACTAACGGTCTGCAAATTAATACGAAGCGCTGAGAAATGGGATCTTTGTTCCTCGGACAAATAATTTAAAATCGAAACCATAAGTAAAAGCGTAACTCCATATACATATTTTAACATATAATACTATCTTTAAATCGTTATTTTGTAACTTAAGTTGCAATTGTGCAACGAAATAGCAGAGAAATAGCGAGATTTGTTTCAAGTATCTTTGATCGGTGCCTGTACGTAATGTAAAATAAATAATCTCGCGACACCGAAAAGTGCTATTCGAGGAAACAGCTATTAATTATTCGTCTAGACTTCCGTGTCCGGTGAAAGCATTATTCAGACACTCTATCGAATGAGAAACGTAAAAATAGGCTAGCAATGCGATTACAACTAATAACGCATGCGTGTTCCTACCACACATACAGTTTCCTAATGCTAAACTGTCAAAATTATGCAACTGTACTCGGCACAATTATATAAAATATTGGTATGTGACTGATAGATTAGAAAATACTTGATTTCTTGGAATGTCTTTACTCTTTTTTGAATAGACGTAATTAAGGTCTGAAGTTATATAGAGGTATAAGATCAATAGAATTCTATGTACGCTATAGTATTCTAAGAATTCCTCGCCGATAGTTATAAATGACAAGAAATAAATTATTCAAGGACCAACATATGTATATTGCGTGCTCTCGTGAATGTAGGTTAAAAAATTGGACGGACTTTGTATCGTTTAGCTGAAGATTCAATAGAAATGCGTGTAATTATGCAACCAGACGTCGACTCCAACGTGAAGAGATGCAGCTCTTGTCCTAGTTCTAGATATTCTAAGACATCGATGAGCTTGTAATTATCACTCGTGTGTATGTTATGTACTTTCCTGGTAGTCGCCGATCGTGCGTTTCTTTTATTTGTGACCGCGTCTTATGGAGCTAGACAGTTTACGAGGAAAACTAAAAAGTCACGATATAATCGTTAATTTATGACTGCTTAATAAAATTTCTCAAGGTCTATAATTAGAAAGATGACAATTTTACGATAGTTGTCTGCTTGAGTTCGCCTGTAGATAGGTTTCCCGTTATGGTAGGAATACAGCGGTTTGCAGTACGCCAGGCGCCAGCTGCAGCTATGCTGGCGCCAATTGTGACACTTTAAACGCCATTTATGTCACTTGAAAAGCTAAGTAAAGTGATTAAAATATTTTCTACTTCTTTTTTTCACTTTCATAACAATTTTGTTACCTCATTAAAATGAGAACCATCAGAGTGGTGAAAATGATAAATTCATAATTTTTCAGAGAAGTTTTATAAATTTGCAACGACGGATTTTTTAAGATTTCAGAACAATCTTTGTAAAATATTAAGTTGATGTGTATATTCCGTCTGTTTCTTGTTTTTGTGGTTGTTGTAATAAATATAATAAATGCCTTTTTAGTGATAAATCTGAAGATTTTTACAAAAGAGCCACAACGTGCCAGCACGTGGATGGATGTTGCAAACCAAGTTTATAGAAGACGTACTTTGCCGGACAAAACTTATGTAACAACTTGGCATATGCGTAGTGCAAAGTATATTCTTTCGCATACCTCACAAATTTGATTTTTTTTTATACAAGCCTCATATTTTACCTGTCGGTAGATCTGGTATTAATATTAAAATTTGCAAAAGTAAAATTATTACTAATAGTTTACGCCACGTTTACGTAAGAATCGTTCGTTGCCTAATTTTCTGAGAAAGACGCCCAGTGGACTTGCCACAGAGCACATCGTCATCAGGGGACATTTAGGTGCGTCATCATGAGAAATTTTCCTTCGTACGCAACTCGAGATTGCTGGAGAAATGGGTTACGGAACGAGAGGCGCTAAATTTCGTAAATCTGTTCCGTTGCGGTGATACACGTGAGGTCTTTCGTAAAAACGTGAACGACCTTCGGTGCTGATTCGAGATATTGAAAGGAGGAGAGTCTCATCTCGTTAGTGACGGGTCTGCCGTCCGACAAGATGCACTTGTTCTTACGCGTTCGATCGCCACGTTACATTTCTTCGCTGTGCCACGAACATCGCTTTACATTGCAGAAACTGACACGAATCTTCCTGCTTAATTGAACAAGTTTGAAGAACTATCGTCAAGGTAAAGTTGACAAGTGTCTGAACGCTTGCATCCATTCTTAGTTTTTGATCTTGCTATAGAATACCACTCTATTTTTGAGAACTGCTGTCAACTTTTTGTGTTTAACTCTTTCTAATTCGACAAATTTTTAATACGATTCAACTTTAGCAACTTTAGTACACCTGTACAATGAAATCTTTTGAAACCAAGGATTTTGATTTGAGAAGAAAAGGGTTATAAACGAGTGTACATTTATTTACACAGTAGCTTTCTTCCATTTGTTGTTTTTCGTCGATTATAATTAGATACGATTTTCACGCGATAAATGTCGCTTTAGCGGTGCTAACGGAGTGAAAGGGATTAACAGATTTTCACTAAAAGTCACTCACTATTCATAGTGCTATGTGCTTATAATTAGTGCAATTGATTGCAGAATTTGTCAAATTATTCACTCAGTAATCGCTTTGTATTTGTTTGTCGAATGTTAGTTATGTATTTTTCAATGTCATGATTGGTGATTTCCTATTTATCATATCACTTCCGTTCTAATTTTTAAAACGAACTATCCTTCGCATTTTCGTTCGTTATAGAAAATAGTTATACCGAATTGGTAAACGGGTGTCGAGGTCCAAATACCTATGATGACTGTTTCGTGAGCAGTTACGAGAACGTTATGCAAGAATAGATTTGACCACGCTTTATTATACAACGCGATAGCCGAAATGCCGCGCGGCTAAAATTTATGCGAATTTTAAACTGAAATTTTTTCTCATAGCGAATACGTTGTTTCGTAATGTTGTGGGCACACATCTATGAACGAAGAATCGTCTTGATAACCGGTCGATGTTTCTCCAATTGGTAAGAAAAGATCAATAAGCGGCTCAGAAGCCACGTTGACATACAGGAAAAATTGGAAAGTAGAAAAAAATGGTGATTTTATAAAACACCAGTTTTTTAAATTTAGCTTAGCTTATTTTATTACTCTTATTTATCACATTGGTCGATTCTATAGATTGAAAAATGGGAGGCAGCAATGTTGTTATGAACGTATTACTTAATAAGTAAGCCTTGAATGTTTATCTCAAAATTTACTATTATTTATAGGTACTATTTACATATTCAGTAGAATTTAGTAGTATTATCTGTTTCTGAATTCACTGTAGTATTATTTATGTTTTAGCAATAAATAAACCCACAGAAGTGAGTCAATTGTAGGCTGCATACGTATATGCAAATTCATATTGAAATTCATAGTTAAAAAATAGCAGATACTATTACGAATTATACGTTATACGTTAGGTATTATTACGAACGTTATCCTTTGGATTCTTATCTCTTGGATTATATGTTTGGTGCATTTTATGCACTGTTTCGCTTCAAATTTCTCATATATTCCTAAACACTCAGAATCTACTTGCTTCGAGTACCTGTGTCACGAAACTGAGAAATTTACGAAAGGTGAAACTGATTCCTTATAATTAAACTTTCTGAGAGACTGAAATACAGCGACACATGAGTGACACGATAAATTGCATGCTTATTTTTCCACGTCGCGCCTTCGTGTTACTATATTCGGCTGCTGCAAAAGATATTAGACTTCAGTTCGTGACCAGCGGCCCGATCTTCTCTCTATCGAACTCGATTCCCCTAACTTTGAAACCGCGTGCAACACTTGTAATTCACATCGAGCTTCGTGGCTTTTTCCTATTGCGATTAGAAAATTATATTAGCTATTTCCTGTACACTTCCAGGTACGTAACAGGATAACAAGGAATTGCACAAGGGTTCGTGAACGAAGACGGTCGGGATTGCGCGATAAATATTTGTACGCAGCAAATAAAAGTAAGTAGACAGTTTACTTACAATGGTATATTAACACTAAACCTACCACAGCGGTCAAATTGACCGCTTTCAAATTTCTACACAAATTTTGCAATATTTAAACGTTATCATATCGCTTCCTAATCTATGACTTTTCATAAAATATGCATACAGTATATTTTTCGGTATCTATTTCTAGTTTGCTTTTTTTTTCTAAGAAAAATTTATAGTCTGTCCTGCCTATCGCGAGCGGTTAATAAGTATACGAGAAGTGTCGGTAGGTTTAACGTTAACTTCGACCGGTGAAGAAAAGTTACAGGGATATTTCCTGCACTTTTGAAAAGCCAGAGTTTTGTCGATCTTATAGCTTCGAATCGACGCACTTGAAAAACGAAGTTTAAGAATTCAGGGTTACTTTGTAAGATCGCAGCGAAAGATGTCTAGCTTAATTCAGTGACTGTCTGTCGTTTAATTCGTTCGACTTGATCTCCCAAAAAATTAAATCAAACGATTGTTTAAATACTTCTTTTTGTTACCTACGGTAATAATAGGAATAAATTAGACTGCGCATGTTCGTGTAAATTGATATTTTTAGAATCACGATTAAAGAATTAGAGGCTAAGCACACATTTGTTTCGACCAGTAAATAAATTACAATTACAAAAGAAACATTAGAGAACGACCAATAAATAATATAACGAGTACTATACCTTGAATATTTTACCTTTGAATTTGCATAAACATAATAGAGTAATTATAGAAATCAATTGAGGTACAAAACACGATTTTTAACACATTCCGTACCGTTCTTATATATTAATAATTCATTGATACTATTCCCACGATTATCGAAACATATACCGCTTTTTTGCGATACATTGCTATATTTATACCATCGCTTAACAGTCGTCGAATCGTAAACGTCTGAACTCGAAAAATGACGAGCGATCGTAAAACGAATTTCCATATAACTCAGACTGTGAGTCTAATTTACTGCAAATTTTTGTCAATTCCATACGTACTGAGAACCGCTGACTCATAACAGGTGGAAACCGCGTTGCGTAACGCATCTACGTATATAGATCTTTGGATACACAAGAGAGATTTAAAGCAAACGTTAAAACGCTTGCTTACATAAAATTTGGAACGATAATCTATCTTGAAAACAAAGCTTCGTACGAAAGAATGTCGATTTACTTTTCCGCGAGGAACTATTTGACGTAAAGAAATAAAGTTATGAAAGAGAACTTTATGGTATACAACCTGCGATTCGTCGACTTACTATCATTATTAGTTATCAATTACTGTGCAGAAAAGTTCTAGTATCCCGAAAATTTATAGCCGACAGTATGGAAATATACAAAATTTTGGAAACTTCCATACTACTTTGCAGTTCATTTCCCATTCTAAACATTTCGTTTCCTAGTACGATGGGAGCAAGACGCGTGACAACTAGACCGTGGAAGGAATAATTTTACTGGAAATTGCATCGTTTCCGCCCTCCTCGAACATTTTCTTCCGTTAGTCCATTAACTGCGGCGTTCTTTTCTTAAAACCGAAACTCTCGACTCACGATAAATAATTCACCATCTGAATCGAATACAGATCAGCCACCAGAATCTCGCAATTCATAAAAAAAAGCACTGAAAAGTGCAACCAACTAAAATGGTCAAAACGTGAAACTTCATCGATGATAATCTTCGAAGACGATTACGTCCGCTAAGAAAGTGCATCGCGGGCATAATAAAAATGAAGTAACGCGTCGAGTGAGGCGTTTACCATCGATTTATGTTCGAGGAAACACGTGGTCGCGCGACGGCCAAGAGTGAAAGTGAAACATGATCTGTGATCCACGTGCTTCTGACGCTCGACCGGAGCCAACTTACAAGTACCGCTTCGACCGAACCTCGGGCAGCACGTTTCTGCTCCAGCGTGTCGATCGTTCCAGTGAAAGAAATTTCGTAATCGCGGACAAAAAGTCGCGGATAATTCGACGCGTGTGATCGAGTGCTATCGAGCGTCGTTGAACGAATGCCAACTCGAAGGATCGAAGTTGACGCGAGGCGGTGGGCTCTGATGGACAGACCATCGAGATTGTTTGTGTTTGCTTCGTTCCATTGTTTCCTCGATATGTGGGAAATTTGAAATCGGAATTGAAGTTTTCAGAGCAAGTAGGAGCAAGGATTCGGTCGATACCGGGAGAAACCGAAGAGTTATCCCATAAAGTTGATTACATCGGTGATTTTCAACGATTCGGTTTATCCACTCGAGTCCTTTCACGCGATCGCATAATCGACAACGCGATAACTCGTGCAACTTGTGTAGAAAGTCGACCGTCCGGTTTAATCGTGATCGCGGCGAAAAGGAAAAAAAGATAGGGGGAACAACCTTCAGAAATTTCAGAAACTGTCAGACACCCGGTTAACTTGTACTGCACTTGTATTGTATTGTATCGTACTGTTGGCTATAAGTATTAGGACGTCTGTTGATATTTAATGCAAACTCAGTATTTTCCAGTGCTTTTATCTTCTAGTTATTCTATTGTAAATTTGTCATGTCATTCGCGTCACGTTACGATCGATGAGCTTGAACAAATGTAACGATTACGTGTCCTGATACTTTTGGTCGACTATGCAAGTACAAACGTTTCTGACAATTCGATGAAATTGAAATTAACGTTCATACGTTTAGTTGCATTGCTGACACAGCTGCATAGTTAAATACATTCTATATAAGTGCAGTATAATATTATTAATTTAGAAACGAATTATATAAATTACATTAGAATGTTGCTATTTATATGCTCGCCACCTATATTTGTCGTCGGCTGCCATTTACGTGTCTGTAAAAGTTAGTCAAACAAAAAGATTACTGGAAAATATTCTTCCTGTTCGAACGTAATTCCCATGAAAGGAAGTTGTCCACTTCGTTATGATAATCACAACCGTCTTACTGGAAGGTTATTACTTACAATTGAACGACGTGTATAAGTATAATCATTCGCGTAATTTAGATGCACCGACGTTGCTTCATAATCATTATGACGATCACAAGGTACTACGATCTCGAACCAATTACTCGCTCGATCAACGAACAAAGTTCCGATTTCACTTGGCCCAGGTGTATGCTATGATTACGTAACTGATTTTAGACTTCCTTAATCATTCCACGCATCGACCCGTTACAAAATGCAGAGTCCACAGTGTAAACGATTAGAAACGATCGAGAGCAACGAACGTTCGCTAAACGTTGAAAAAAACTTGACGGCCTCGCGATCGATTTCAACAAGAATAGACATTCACCAACTATCTCTTGCTAATTTTAACGAAGAAATAGCCTGGAATGATAAGAACGAGCAAGAAACACCTATTGGTTAAACGGCTCTTTCATTGGCGCAGAACAAAGAACGATGCGCGTTGCGTCACATTCGAAATTCGTTGGTCAATCGATTTCGAAACCGTCGAAATATCGCTGCTAGTGAATTCCCTGCACGCGTCAACCCGAGGTTGCGTCGAAATGGAGTACGAGAGCAAGTATCTAACCAAGGAGTCACGAAAAGCCAAATTCCGATCGTCGTTGGACAGTCACGCCCGATCTGGCACGAAGGTTACAGCTGTTTCGTCGCCGAACCGAGTCTCAGTCGTTTAATCGATCAAATAAAACACATAAGCGTTGTTCGATCGCGTTTACCGGTATCTTCGGGAGTGCAAGAAAGACTGGAAAGTGGAAGAAGTGAAAGCGCGAGGAAGGTTCACGGGCACTCGGTATTTCAGAAATTTTCCACCGACTTCAGAAACAAAGCATTCCGGTTTCGCGCGTTAATTCTCAACGAGGTTCATGCGTGACTCATAATCGTACGTTTCAGTAAAAGCATCGCGTACGATTTCCCGCGTTTCTTAAAGACGTATCCCCCGACGTTTGCTAATCGATAGTACCTTTTAAATTGAATCTAATCGTATCACGAATACGAATTGCTTGGTTAGTCGTATTATTGCTATTTCCCTGGCGACCACTCGTGCCACGCTTACGTGATGGGAATCACGCGACCGACGGAGATTCGAGATTTTAACGGCTTGAGTAAATAGCCAACCTGTTCTAGCAGTCGCGGTTTCGTCGCTTTTCCGACTCTTTTTCTTCTTCACGAAAGTTTCGTGGCTTGAGTGAAACGTCGAATCGATTCTCCTCGCGTGACACCCAACGAGTTTCCTCGCGAAGAAAGTACGTACAGTAATTTTGCGCACAAGTTGTTCGGTGTCTGTCTACAGAGTGTATCTTAAAACGGAATTTACACTTTGATAGCCTGAATACGTGTCGCGGATGAATCATTCACAGTGAATATGAAAGGTGAATGGAGAATTTATTAATTCATTGATTGCACTCGTTTCATTGGTCTTCGAAGTGTCAGGAGTTAGCATTCCCTATTACTATTAATTACATGGCAAAAGAACGTTACCCGAACGACTGTGTGCTTGTTGCTGAATGATATCAGTTGCTACAGTGTCGCTTCAGCACGAAAGTATCGTTCGTTCGATTCGTCAGAAGTAAAGATCGACTCTACTTTGTTCATTGATCGCTTTGGATGTCCACTTTGAATGAAATACAGATGAAAACGATCTTTACCTCTTTCACTGCGAACGAATCATCCACGATACATGTTTGAAGCCTATTTGAAGTTTACATTTGCCTTTAGACATCATCCACGTGTGAGTTCCGTGACCGATAAACAGCGTTTGATTGCAGATGCAGGTGTCGTCGATCAATTTATTGGCAGCCGGCTTGTCGCTATTTTGCTTCGTGCATCCCCTCCATGGCGACCCTCAGGGATTCTATTCGACGAATTATGAGTCCTACAATCCCGTATTTCACGTGTCACACCCGGTGCACCGTGTTGCAGAATTTCCTGAACGATACGATTCTTCGACCACTCGGAGATCTTTACCACGCGTGACAAAGTATGAAGAAACATCCGAGGCCACTCGAGAAGAAGATCAGTTTGAAAAACCTTTGGTTCTGCTGAGTTACTCTAGAGAAATGACGGAAACGGTGCAGCCAGAAGTATACAACAGGTATAGTGATCTCGAGTCGAGTGATCGTGAAGAGAAAGCGAAAGAAGATAGAATAAACGTTGAAGACGAAGATAAAAGGAGTGAGCTGGACGAGGAGGAAATTATAGAAAAGATGAGGATTCTAGATCGACTGTTGTCGGAAGATTCGGGTGAAAAAGATTTTGATACGAATGTAATTGGAGACAAGATCATCTCGGAAGAATCGAAGAGGGTTGTCAGAGAAGTGAAGAAGAAGAGGCCGGGATTGTTTTGGTCCTTGGCAAAAATCACGTTCGAGGTAAGACATTTCCTATCTACGTATGTACAGTGTACAGTGTGGCTAGACTATGGATATTTGAATTTCTCAGAAGTCAAACTAATCGATGCCACTTTTTTTTTTTAATTTTATAGTATTATTCAAGCGTACGATTAGTATTGAACTTCTTCAAAAGTAGACGGTCCAGAAATAGGATAAATATATATTTATCAAGAGAATGAAAACGAATGATTTCGTTTCTCAATTTACGACGTTGATCGATATCGATCGATTTATGACAGACAAAGTATACTCGTGTAAGAGTGTACTCTACGTCCAATGGTCGCGTCAAGTTGCGAGTTTCCTTTCGGGATAAAATCGCACGCAAGGGGATCTTAATAGATCGGCGATGACATCATGGCAAATCCACATAACGGAACCATTCAAGTTGCCTGGTATGCGGATGTGCATTTTCCCCTCCCTCTGTTAGAAGGAAGAAAAAAGGATAATGTGCACTTAACTGCGTATGGTCAGTGAAAGTGCGGGTGAGATTGTACAGATGACCACGATAGCTAGTGACTCGAAGTCACGTAACTGTCGAGTGTCGAAGGTTTGATCGTTGGGCGTGAGAGAGTTTACAGGTGGCAAACAGACCAATGCACAATGGACTGAAAGTGTAAAATCATGAATTGTATTCACAGCGCTATCATTTATACGTTATTTTAAACCATATATTCCGATTCTGACAGTATTTTTTACTAGAAGGAAGAATTGTCTTTCTTCTTAAGTATATATGTTTGTTTCAAACTTTTTTTTTTTTTTTTTTTTGAACAAATTAGGAAGTTTAAAAAATAATTCCAAACTGGATCATTAAGCACCAAGCTGAAAGATAATTCGCTAAGTAATGAGTTACGTTTTATACTTACTAGTGACAAAAACTGAATTGTAAGACAAACTCCGAATCCTTGCAGGCAATCAGCGACACGACATCAGCGATCAAGCAGATCGCTACCATCATCAATAACAGCATCGCTCCGGATTCGGCCACTGCTGGTACCGTGATGAGAGGATCCCTAAAGGCTGCAGATTCATCGAACACGACCAACGTCAACGGAACAGAAACAACGACATCGACACCCACGACGACGCCTGTTGTCTTAACTAGACAGGCAATACAGAGTTTAATCCGGCGAAATGTTTTGGGGCTCGTGAAACTTTTTAATATCGAATGGAAAGACGCATTAAACGTAAGACGATTCTTTCAAATGCTTCCAATCTGATTCCCATTATAACCATCTATTTATCCTATTATTAGGTCGTCCGAAAAGTTTCTTTCGTTTTATAAGCAAAAAATGGATACACAACATTTGTCGTTTCATATTATTTTATCTAATTACGTATGATCCATTTTGTTCTATCGAGATAAAGATCACAACGTTCGACAGGTTAGGTTTCACGTTTGTATAAAGATGCATTGTTGTAAAAGACGCGTCTGTGAAAGAAAGACACTTTTCGGACAAAATAATATATATATGACCTATTCATATTTTGACTGTACATTTTCCAGCAATCGGAAACAAACGTGAAAGAGTTCCAGAGGGATCTAGGAAACCAAATAGGGAGTTTCTTTCGTGACAGAAGGGACACTTGAAACGACTGATCGCATTAGGACATTTCTTATTCGATAACATTCCCTTGACAGTGTACATCCTCTAAGCATGTAGCCAAAGATCGAACATAAGTTTAATCGACTAGTAGTACGTGTAAAAGACCGTTTCTTTTTATAATTCGAATTAAAGAGTTGAAAGCGAAAGCGAAGATATTTCAAATTGCCATAAAATCGACTCCAATAGTATTTCCAATGGTGCGTCTCGTAAAAGAGCCAAGGACAAACGAGACTGTTTCAAAACACACAAAAGATCATAGGCGTTTATGCTGGCTCGTGTTACGTCACTTTCAAAGATCATCGTCCGATATTTATGTAACGCGGTCCCATACGACCCACGCGCTCTCGTATTTGTACGCGGGTAATCAGTGAAAGAGGACTTTAACAGTTCTCTTGTATAAGGATCAGACGAAAATTCGAGAAGAGGTAAGTAGAAAGCACGTTCGCCTGAATTCGATTGGTTGACACGCGGCGTGGGATCACTGGATTCGCCCTTATATGTGGATCAACCAAATGAATCAGGAACTACACGATCAGTGCTGTTCCATGGATCGCGAACAGTAAATCTGTTTACACTAACTGTAAGTAACATTCTCGAAACGTTTCTTTTAACGTAGTTTCTTTGAACGTATTTTTGCATATTCACGATTGATAGTTTCATTGACATACTAAAACAACGTGTTACGAGGTTCATTAAAGGTTAATTAAAGCAGGAAGAATTCAAAGTTTGCTTTCATACATACATATGTATATTGATTTTATATCGCTCATTATTTTTCATTGAAAACGATATACGGAGGTGTGTAAAAGTTTCCAGCCAAACAAGTTTCTTTTCTCTCAGCTTTGCATTCTGACAGAGATGCTTTAAAGATTTCAAATAATATTATGTAATGTTTACTTCTTGCTTCTCTTTTCTTCTACTTTTAACGGTATTGGTTAAAATTTATTTAAATGATATAAAGTGAATAAATTACACACATTATAGATTCATGCACATTATAATAACATTTTCTTAAATTGTATAAAGTAAAATATGATGTAGGTAACCAGAAATTTTTATTCATCATTGTAAGATAGTTTACGTTACTCTCTTCAGAATCATTTACAATTGCTTCGCATGATCCTATCTCTGAGCGTAAAAAAAAAATAATAATTCATCAGCTGTCGTTAATACGCTTGGTCGTAATTTTCGTTTTGAAATAATATTATGTAATGTTTACTTCTTGCTTCTCTTTTCTTTTGCTTTTAACGGTATTGGTTAAAATTTATTTAAATGATATAAAGTGAATAAATTACACACATTATAAATTCATGCACGTTATAATAACATTTTCTTAAATTGTATAAAGTAAAATATGATGTAGGTAACCAGAAATTTTTATTCATCATTGTAAGATAGTTTACGTTACTCTCTTCAGAATCATTTACAATTGCTTCGCATGATCCTATCTCTGAGCGTAAAAAAAAAATAATAATTCATCAGCTGTCGTTAATACGCTTGGTCGTAATTTTCGTTTTCAAATAATATTATGTAATGTTTACTTCTTGCTTCTCTTTTCTTTTGCTTTTAACGGTATTGGTTAAAATTTATTTAAATGATATAAAGTGAATAAATTACACACATTATAGATTCATGCACGTTATAATAACATTTTCTTAAATTGTATAAAGTAAAATATGATGTAGGTAACCAGAAATTTTTATTCATCATTGTAAGATAGTTTACGTTACTCTCTTCAGAATCATTTACAATTGCTTCGCATGATCCTATCTCTGAGCGTAAAAAAAAAATAATAATTCATCGGCTGTCGTTAATACGCTTGGTCATAATTTTCGTTTTGAAATAATATTATGTAATGTTTACTTCTTGCTTCTCTTTTCTTTTGCTTTTAACGGTATTGGTTAAAATTTATTTAAATGATATAAAGTGAATAAATTACACACATTATAAATTCATGCACGTTATAATAACATTTTCTTAAATTGTATAAAGTAAAATATGATGTAGGTAACCAGAAATTTTTATTCATCATTGTAAGATAGTTTACATTACTCTCTTCAGAATCATTTACAATTGCTTCGCATGATCCTATCTCTGAGCGTAAAAAAAAAATAATAATTCATCGGCTGTCGTTAATACGTTTGGTCGT